>JAPFFP010046255.1:0-11101 GCA_026153255.1 Solanum medicagineum
TTTTATTTCTAGTTCTGGCTACTTGGGGCCTGTCCCAGTAGTCCTTTCAGATAGCTTTAGTAGAGGTTCCATAGATCATGAGAGTACTTTAGTTCCAGTATATTTCAGATGTTGCTTTTGAGTTTTATATTCATCTTATGCAGATAGTTTCTAAAGCAGCAAGTTGCTTCTATTTAGCTTTTTCCACTATTGTTAAGTCTTTCGCTGAGTAAGTAGCCAGACCAAGTGGTACACTTGGGCCAAGAAATAATTTCCAAGTGCCGGTCACGTCCAAGATGTAGACTTGGTGAGTGACAAGGAGTCACTATTAAGGTAAAGGAAATGCAAGGGAGAAGAGAAGACGGACTTTTGATAGCTGAGACAAGAATTGAAGAAGAGGGCACATGGGGTCTTAATGTTACACACCCACAGAAGCTTCAAAAAGAACTTCAGGCTAATCTAATGAGCGAACATTGGAGAAAATCAAGGGTTTGGGGAAGAAATAAAAGAGGCGGATTAGGAAACCCTACAATTAGAACGTGTCTTTTTATAGCGTACATGTTGGGCTTGGTCGGGTAGGGCCGAACAGGCTATTATTTGTTTGTTGAATAAGAGTTGGGGTTGGGCCCAACTCCACTTGTAATGTTTTGATAATAATAAAATCCCAATTGAATTTAAAAAAAAAAAGAATTTGAGAATAGAAGTAATTACAGTTTAAATTTAACTGAGGGAAAAAATTGAAACCCCATTGCACATATAATTGGAAGAAAATGATGAAGGAAGGTTGAGAAAAAAAGGAGTAAATAGAATATAGGGAAGAAGAACTTACAGACTTTCTTTGAATATTCCTAGTTCCTCACTTCGAGATCCCTATGTTTTGCAGTTTTGTTTGCAGTTTTGGCTAATTCAATGTGGTGTTGTCATCATTTATTCATTAGCATGAGCCGTTATAATAATATGAATGTATAAATCTTCTTCTCCTACTTTTTAACACAACTTCTACAAAGTACTTCATGCATTATTTAGTTAGCCTTTTATTTATTTAAATAATTAAATACTTTTAGCTCTATTTCTCATTAAAATAAAATTAGAGAAATTTTTCACAAGTGTGTGTGTATTAATTTTTTTTATAGTTTTCGGTGGCATGGTAATATTCTAATGGTAATAACTCACTTAATGTCTTTCCAAGTTTTATCTCATAAAAATTAACAAGTTCAAAACCTAAATATAATAACAAGTACAACGAATCAGGTGTATGATTAGAGCTCTACTAATTAATGAAAATGGAGAGCAATATCATCAACTTACCACTAAGCCAACTACTGAAATGGATGATAACTCTTGTAGAATTGCTGTGTTTTGTCCTTGTTTGGAGACTAATCGATGTCTTTTTACGCCTTCTAATATTAAGTCCATAAAACTAAAAGCATGACAAGTAAAATGGAATATATACGTTAAGAGGACTTAAGAAATACTATTCTAAATATTTCTACCATGTGCCTTTGTGCATCTACGTGATGTTACTAAGCAAATTAGTTTACATGAGCAAGCAAATTTCAACCCAAGTTTGTGATGCAGTAATATTGGAGGCCATCTATTTATTGGTATTGCACGACATATTGCCTTTTTGTCCCCAAAAATATAGTGAGTGTGCATATTTTTCCATTTTATTTCAACTTGGAAAGTTGTAATATTTATGATACGGATTAGCTAACATAGCCTGATGTTGGTGCACAAAATGATTTTAGGAATTCTGTATTTTGATCTTTTGTAATTAGTCTTTTGTCTTCTTTGTTTTCAACCAAACTCTTAAGTACCTTTCTTTTGTAATTTCTCTTATACTTCTGGATAACTGTTTCACTACCTTAATAAGAGGTTCTGTTCTTGTACGTTTGTGACTAGGCTCTAATATAAATCTTTATTTGCCAATTAGTTTTATCCTAAATCTAATCTCCCTTTTCTAACTTTCTACATATGTATATGAAAATCAATCTTCTACATATTAAGTTGTTTCTCATTTGTCAAAGCCGAATCAGATCCATAGATTTCGTCTCGTTTGAATTTGAAGTCCTTTTTCAGTAGATTCACAAACCTCTTTTTTAGTTGAATGGAGAGTTATATCATCACTTCCTCTTCAAAATTCTCCACGAGTAATCAATTTATGCACCCTAGGTACATGCTTCTTGTTTATTTTCTATGCAGCTCAACAATCGAAAAGCACAACAAGTAAACCAATAATAGTTAAGTAGCAAACATTAAGAAGAATGAGAATAGAGGGTGTCTAATGTTCCTTACCTGTTCCATATGACGCACCATTTCGCTGTCAATTAGAATATTATCACATCATGATAATATTAGTGGTAAAAGGACCAACACCATATATCTTCAGATGAAACCTTGCACTTGGGCTGAACTTTTAGGATTAAAATTCCAAAAATAGATTTAAACTCCTAAGCAACCAATGAACCCTCAGTCGGACATGTTGCCCTCAGCCTTAAAGCCACCGGATCTACCAGACAACGTTACGACAAAGGAAAAAGAAAACAGTGGAAGAAACGTAGGCGGACATGGATGCTCCCCAAGAAACACCTTCAAAGAAATACTAATGAACAAATCAGAGGACCTTAATCAACACTACGAATTAGAATGCATTGATCCCTGGGAAGACACCTCTCCTGAAATCCCAATAATCCTATTCAAAGAAGATAAGAAAAGGCTATACCTGCCATGGAAAAACACAGTCATTTTAAAACTATTTGGAAAAAAAATACCATACAACTACCTCAAGAACATGCTAATCAATATGTGGAAGCCCACGGAACCCCTGACCTTAATAGATTTGGGATGGGACTACTGCATTGCGAGGTTCAACCTAGAGAAAAAGAAAAATCATGTTCTCCATGAGAGGCCATGTTTTGTAATTGGAAGCTTCCTCTCAGTAAGACAATGGGAACCACACTTCGTGCCAGAAGTCTCCACTGTCACTCACACAGCCATCTAGGCAAGCCTTCCCCAATTGCCTATTGAATTTTACGATCAACAAATCTTAGAAAGAATAGGAAGGAAACTGGGTAAATTGATCAAAATCCGCACATGCACTTTCGCCACACTTCGTGGGAGATACGCAAGGATATACATCCAAGTGCCCCTAGAAAAACCAGTTTACAAATTGGTAAAAATTGAAAATCACACCCAACAAATCATTACAAAGGAGATGGCATATTATGCACCAATTGTAGAAAATTAGGCCACACAACACCGACATGCCCCACTAAAAACCTAGAACAGACAACCATAGCCAATGAAAATGAACAGACACCTACTCAGGAAGATGAACAGTCAACCATTCAGAAAGAAGCGGAAACCTGGAAGATTGTCACTTTCCTAAAAAAATAAAGGAAACAAAATCAACATAACGGACCAGGACAAGCCCATCCCCAAGAACACTGGTAAAGCGTGTAGAGCCACACCTAGGCATGTCACATCTCCCTCAATATCCCTCCTTCCCCCATGCCTGATAGGTTCAGACCACAAAAATGACATAATAAACACCCCAACTCCGATCTGAAGGAAAAATGAAAA
Organism: Solanum medicagineum; assembly: GCA_026153255.1. Classification (NCBI taxonomy): domain Eukaryota; kingdom Viridiplantae; phylum Streptophyta; class Magnoliopsida; order Solanales; family Solanaceae; genus Solanum; species Solanum medicagineum. The sequence continues at coordinate 3,562 of JAPFFP010046255.1, forward strand.
TCAAAAGTCAACCACTTTTATGAACCTAAGACCCATTGTCAATCGTCCAACCCACTTAGACTCTTCCTGGGTCTGGATCATAGTATACCACTACCTTCATTAATGAACCCCCAGCCAGTCGAATGAAAATGCCCAAGTTCCCAGGGATCTCCATTACAGAACAAAAGTGAAGAAACCATTAATAGAGATGGCCCTATATCAGGAATCACACACCATCCTCGATCGGAATATTTTATGAAACACCAATGGAAATCATCACCACGAAGCATTCGAATCCCTGAAACCCCTATCCACAGAAAGCAATCATTATCCCTACGCAATTGAAGTGACTGATTCTATCTTTTCGAAAAAGCACCCTAAAGAGGCCATAAATAAGAATGCATCCATTACCATCTCTCTTCCCAATCCCTACTCTTCATTGCCCCTCCTGCTGAGATCAATGGCACACCTTCCCACCAAGGAACAATGCCACCGAACACCATCCACCTAATTACGACCCTGCAATCGCCGAACCATATCCTCCAATCATGGCTGAAAAAGGAGTTAGCAGGAAAATCCACCTCCCTCAACATCTAAGTGGGAACCACACTTGTCACTCTCACCATCTAAAATCTAGCCTTCCTAGCACAACTAATGATGGAGGGATTTACACATGGGGTCGACAACCTAGGACACCTTGTGTGGACCCAAGCCCTCCTAAAATGCAACTCCTAGGCATACAGAGTCCAACCTTCATTTTCGAGATAAACTCGTTAACGTCCCAATTACTATAGAGCATGCCCTTCTTACTGGACTCGTTATCCCGTACTCCACAATGAACATCTCTTTCATGCAATGGGAACCTCTCAACCCATATAACTAGGAGAACATGCAATAGGAGTGAAGGAAGGGAAACAGAGAAAATTTGGCAACAGAGATGCTAAAGGAGACCAACATGGAACTAGAATCACTATTAGCCTCCTTCGGAGAATAAAAAGAACAAGCTATCGTGTTGAAAAACCCCATCGTTAAGGAATTTTAGGATCTAGCAAGAGAAATGGTCCTAATCGTATGCCCTAAAAATGTCACGCTATGCTCAATGAAGCTGAGGAACGAGGAGCACAACCTATCAAGGACCTTTATTTTGAAACCCATGCTAGACTTACAACATCCACCATGGACAAGCAAAGTGAAGAGACCAAAGGATAACTTGCCTCTCCTACTCCCCCCCTCATGAGGTTCACAATATGGAATATTAGAGGGGCAAATAGTGCTAACTTTAGAAGGCACTGTGAAGCCATGGTCAAAGAGCACAAACCTATCATGCTAGTCCTACTCGAAACCCGAATGAGTGATCACAAAAGACTTACTGAAGCCCTCTCCTATGATACGTACATGCAATCCACTGCTGAGGACTTATTAGGAGGAATGGTAATTATGTGGAAAAAGGAGTTTATCAAGCTTGATGACATCTCCATCACCTTTCAAAGCATTCACCTTATGGTCCAAGTACCCCCTGATCCTAAGCCTTGGTTCTTTATTGCTATTACGCTAGTACAGACCTTTCCACTAGGATAAGACTTTAGGACCACCTCAGGAATCTCTCTAATAACACCAAAGCTGAATGATGCATAGGCGAATACTTCAATGAATTCTTAAAAACACTAAAAAATTCAATGGCAGGACCATAAGTAACTCTAGGTCTCACCTCTTTAAATAGTGTCAAGACTAAAATGACATGGTCAACCTGGGCTTCAAAGAGGGTAAGTACACACGATCCATAAAAATATACAAAAAAAGACAAAGTCTCAACATGGAAAGACTGGACAGGTGTCTTACAAATAACCTTTGTATTGTTTGCTTCCCCAATGCTTTTGTAACCCATCCATCTCGCACCAAATCCGACCACTACCTTATCCTTGTAACCACTCACCCTATAGACAAAAAGTGGACTCATTTCCCCTTTCGATTTGAACTCTTGTGGTGTGGATATCTCGAACTACTTGATATCATACAACATTGCTTCACTGATTCTACCAACCTCCATGAAACCATAAACTGTTTCCACTCCAAAGCTCCAATTTGGAACAAAGAAAGATTTAGCAACATAGTTTAATAAGATTAGGAGACTTATTGCGAGGCTCAAAGGCATCCAAAACTCCCCTAGTACCCTTACAAGACCCACCTCCAAAATCTTGAAACTGAGATTCTCACTAATTACGATCGCCTCCTAAAATTTGAAGAGGATTACTGAAAAACCAAATCCGGAATCAACTGGCTCAACGAAGGGGACGCCAACACCAAATTCTTCCATTCAGCCACCATAATCAAAAGAAGAAGAAGAAACAAAATCCTCTTCCTTGTTGACCCCCAGGGCACTACTATCACTGGGAAACAGGACATCTATAACCTGATCCTTAACCATTTCACCACACTTTACTCTATTAGGAAAATTGCCTCCCAATAGAATAACATACTTCTCTAGTAAAATCCAAACCAAATTCCTCATGAGGAGAGCCAACTTCTAGACTACCCACTCAGAGGCAGTGAAATCATGGCAGCCCTCAAAGCTTTTGGCCCCCTGAAGGCTTTTGGGCTTGATGGTCTCCACCTCATGTTCTATTGGAAATACTGGAACATAGTGGTAAAAGCCACCTCTAAATTCTACAGAAAGGCCTTCCTCACAAAAACCATACCCTACTCTACTAGCTAGACCTTTCTTTGACTGATTCCCAAGAGTCAAAATGTTGACTCCCTTAGAAAATTCAGAACAAGAAGCCTTTGCACCACGACCTACAATCTTATCACTAAGATTATTGTCAACAGACTCAAGCCTTTGCTAGCTAAGGTCATAAATCCTGCCCAAGACAACTTCCTCCCCAAGAGAAGGACTACGGATAATGCAATCATTATCCAAGAGTATATCTCTCATTTTGGAAAAAGAAGGGTAAACATGCTCATATTGCCCTTAAAATTAACTTGGAGAAAGACTTCAACAAGCTTGAATGGTTTTTTTATTAGGGAAACCCTGATATACTTCAACCTTCCTTCGAGCCTTACTAAGTTCATTATGTCATGCAACACAAGCTCATCCATAGCCATCTTAGTCAATGGGGAACCCACCCCTTTCTTTGGACCCACTAGAAGAATCAGGCTGGGACATTCCCTCTCCCATTAATCTTCATCCTTTCCATAGAAAGGCTCTCAAGAATTATTAAGCAAGCTATAGGGCACAAACTCTGGACCCCAATCAAGATCACTAACAAGGGGCTTAAAATCTCCTATCTATTATTCGCTGATGATCTCATTCTTTCCGCAAAAATTGAGAAGATAATTGCAACACCATAAGCACTGTCCTCCACTAATTCTGCAAGCTTTCTAGACAAAGCATCAATTATAGAAAATCTAAAATCCTCTTCTTCGGGAACCCCAACACTAATTTTGGAAAATATTTGGGATTCCCCATCTTCAAGAACAGACCTACTAAGAAAGACTTCTAATTCATCTTGGAAAACCTCAAATCAAAGTTTGCGGGGCGAAAAACCAACCTCCTTAACATGGCTGGTAGAACCATGTTAATCAAATCAACCTTGAGCAACATTCCCACATATATGATGCATTTCATCTGGATCTCAGCCCATACCACCCATTATATGGAGAAAACAATGAGGAACTTTCTATGGGGCCATACATAGGACAAGAAAAAAAAATTCATCTTCTAAATTGGCAAACTGTAACATCTACTAAAGAAGAAGATCGACTGCGCATTCCCAACTTAAGAAAGAGGAACAAATCCCTCCATATGAGTCTGGCATGGAGATTGATAAAGAATAAAGAGAGCATTTGGAGTAAACTTCTCACATCCAAATACCTTGAACCCAACAAAGCTGGAAAAGCAATCCAAGTTCAAGGATTTGGAAATGTGCCAAGGAAGGTTGGCATAATAGCAAACCTTGCCATAGATGGTCCCCTTTCACGAGATAATTGATCTAATTCTTTGGGGTTAGATGAATCCCTGAGAAAGAAACCATTAGAAGTAGGATCTATGGACCCCTTAATAACGGGGAAGAAAACTTGACTCTTAGCCAAATTTAGGCCAAATACAATTGGAACCACTCTATCCTGTCTATTGATCTTCCAGCCAACATAAAAAAAGACATCCATGTTGTCAGCCTCTACCCCTCAGTGGGTATAGAGCACAAAATATGCTGGCAACTAACAAAAGATGAAGAATTCAACCACAAGTCTTCCTACATCCTCTTCCAAACCCAGAGTCCCAATGAAAACCAGACCAGTAGAGGCAATGATTTCAAATGGATTTGGAGGCTGAATTGCCTAAACCAAATAAGATTTCTCCTCTGGCTCATTTACCATGGCGGACTCAAAACCAGACTTTATCTGCATCATCTAGTCATAAACATGAGCCCCTTCTGCCAAGTTTGCAATCAAGCGCCTGAAGATATAAACCATATCTTCTTCAAATGTCCCCCAACCTAGGCTCTTTGGGCCTTGATTAAGGCCCTTACTTGACATTCAAACCCCATCCCGAAAAACCTTGTTAACATCAACAACTGGGCTGAACTATGGAAGGCCTTCAACAAGTTAGTTAGCCTGACCAACTTGCTCCCCCATTGATTCTGGAATCTATGGACAGTGTGTAACAAAAACCTGTTCAATAACATAAAAGACTCATCACATTTAGATCACATCCTAAACTAGGAGATCAAATAATGTCATATCATTAACCCAACGTTTGGGTATCCTGACCTACCCAGCAAATACCCAATCTACATCCCTTGGAATCCCTCGACAATAGGTAAATTCAAGCTAAACATCAATGGAGGTATGGGCCAGTATAGGGGATCCAGAGAACTAGGTGGAATTCTTAGAAACCATAAAGAAGATTGCATTGGAGGATTCATATGCTCCAGCCCAACAGCCTCTGCAACCCCCCTCAAACTGAAAGCTCTTTGGACAGGGCTTAGAATGGCTTCAACCCAACAACCTTTCCCTAGGAAGTCAACATACACTCCTAGAAGTAATCCAAATGCTCATATATGATAATCTACTATACTCTAACAATATCTTTGAGTGCAAGTCCTTGATGCAAAGTATGGGGAATGTAGCAGTGGCTCATATCTTTAGGACCAAAACCAAATTGTGGACGCATTAAGCAAGAAAGAAACCACTGGAAGCTATGAAGAAGAGCCGATTATTTTGAAAATGCCTCCGGTATGGGAACAAAAGTTTTTGGGGGAAGATTACACTAATTATATCTATGTAAGGATAAGTGCCCCCCCCACCAAACTGAATGTGTTATAATATTATGTAAATGCTAATAGGCCCATCCATAGGCAGACCCGTATGGATGCGACCCAAACAACCCATTTTGTAATCCTTAATTAAATATCAAACTACCTTTTTCAATTAAAAAAAACCTTGCACTTGGTTCATCAGACATGTCATCTTTTTCAAACATAGACAACTTAATTATTCAATCAACAACTTTTTTAGCCAAGATAATCAATTTCGCTGCTCTTTATCTAATTTTTCCTTTCCCTTTTAGCTCTTCCTCTCTAAAACTTGCTAATTCTTCTGGACTCGGGAAGTCTCCAATATTTGGTCCCTTTCTTTTGGACATGACTTTTTTCAGTTGTAGATCACAAAGAGCCTTTGCAAGATCCAAATATGTCTTCCACCTAAGAAAATGTATATATTTTTAACATCAACCACTCTCATCAACGTCATAGTAATTCATTCAGATGGTCAAACAATCTAACTTTACTTCAAAGGCATGCGTTGATCTTTGAGTTTTAGAAACTTAACAAGGTTTTGCATCTTCTTCCCAGTAGAGACTTGGACATATTTTCAAATAAGGTTGGTGATCGTAATAACCGGCCAAATCCTTTGGCACAACATTCTGATGAAGCTTATGAAAACATCCTACATCTTGTTCATCCTTATCATATAGTCTCAACATTCTATTCATCTAAGACTACATATATAAAAACAAGTCAGCTTCTTCTCTTTTTTGTGAGGAAAGACAGAAGCAAGAACAATACCTGGATGGCTTGCTCATCCTTAAGAGAAAGAATACTTGCACCGTAAATCTTAATGACAAGACGATCTTCTCCAGGAGGTTGTAAAACGAAAGTCATAGCAGAGGTGATGGAATTTGCTAATAGCAGAGGATAAGAAAGGCTTCAATTGGATGTATCTCAATGATTGGGAGTCATCACGAAAAATCCATGATTGCACACGACTTTTTCCAGGATGAATTTGTAGAACTTGCTCAAGTTGATAATGAATTTTAGAATGGTTGTGTCTCCATTTATTTGAATTTTTTTGAAACTGCATGTAAAAGTATGATTCTACTTAATAGTCTGATTCAGAAAAGAGAAAAACAAGTTGATAATGTAATGTGTAATTATGCATAGAGACCACATCTACAGGGAAAAGTGCAAACCTGGATGCACTATCAATCTATGCTGGTCAATGCATGGACCAACATCTATATGGAGTCATCAAGGGGTTAAAAGGAAGCTTAAGTTGTCTTAGAACTTTTGAAAACATAGATCGAGAGCATAAAGTCATTGTTAAAGAAATACCCTGCAAGTTTTATGCGATTAAAACAAGTAAGTAGCATGAAATGAGGAGGGGTGGCTATTCAGGAGAGAAACCTACAACTATATCCTCTCCTTTGACAACATGGTGGTAATTTAGCCATCTCCATGGCTGCCACCATCTCTCCCCATCCCTTGGCTTTGAGAGAGACTTCTTCAAACCCTAAAGAACACATTTTCAATCCTAACCGTCAAGTTTCTTATGCTTCATGCTTAAAATCTAAAACTGTTGAAGTTATTAATAGAATGGATAAACAACAAAAACTTTCTAGGAAGAAAGGACTAATAAAGACATAGTAGTGCAGCTCTATCCAGAAGCACCAGATTTACTAGTATTGCCAAAAAGTACTCAGCATGAAGGGGGAGTTGTTCATCTCCTCTGGCTTATCCTTATCAGAGAGTCTCAGAATTTTGTTAGCAGCTAAGAAAAGACGAAGAATTCAACCACAAGTCTTCCTACATCCTCCTCCAAACCCGGAGTCCCGATGAAAACTAGACCAGTAGAGGCAAAGACTTCAAGTGATTTGGAGGCTGAACTACCTAAACAAAATAATATTTCTCCTCTGGCTCATCTACCATGAAAGGCTCAAAACCAGACTTTATCTGCATTGTCTAGGCATAAACATCAGCCTCTTCTGCCAAGTTTGTAATCAAGTGCCTGAAGATATAAGCCATATCTTCTTCAGATATCCCCCAGCTGTAACACCCCACACCTTACAATACTAGTACAATTCAAATGAACCATGGCATGATTTGGAAAAATTGACACTAAATTTTAAAAGTGCTTGAATCTCGTATTAATGGGCCATATGTGCGTCTAACGCTTAAAGGGGTCGAGGGTATGCATGTTTTGTATTGAACTAAGGAGATTGCGACCTTAAATGATGTAAAAGAATTGAGGTGCTTGTAGGACTTAGAAGCTAGCAGGTGAGTCACCT
>JAPFFP010046256.1:0-11100 GCA_026153255.1 Solanum medicagineum
AACCAATCCAAATATTTGCGGTTTTTTTTCGTCAATACCAAACCAAACCAAACCAACCCACTAAGCGGTTTTTTTTGTGGATTGGTTCGGTTTGTCGATTTGGTGCGGTTTACGGTTTGGTTCTGTACACCCCTAGTGTCAGTAGCTCCTTCATTTTTTGGTTTGATCTCATTGATAATATATTAAGCCATTTCAGTTGATAAATTATCCCTTAAGATCCCCTAATTCTAGTATCCTTCTATCATGAACTCCTTGGCCTCAATTTCATTTTCTTGAGCAGATTTTTTTTCCTATAATACAAAATAACCCATTTTGTCCAGTTATCAAATCTAAAGCTGGACGTTCCTGCTTTTTTAGCTGCAACTAGATGTAAGGCTCCTCTTCATATCTTACTGCGATCATACCCTTCCACACCTGTGAAGACCCTATTCCTCCAACCAAGTTGGGCTAAAGTTTCTTGCAGTATTTATTACCCATGAAACAGCTCTATAAGAAATGCACTAAGGTTCTAAAATTCTACCATAGCTTAACCAACATTGCTTATATCAGCTAGGTCTAAAATCCAATCCACCCTCCTCTGTAGGAATACATAAGTCCTCCCATGCAGACCAGTACCTTTTTTTTTTTCTAATGGCGAGTTCCCTAAAAAGAATCTGGCAAATATCTGAGTATTGCCTTCATGACACCTTTTGGGGGAGGGGGCATAGCTAATAATAAATGTATTGATATGGATTGCAATACTTGTTTTATCAGTATTATTTTTTCCCCCAAAAAATAGGATCCTATTTTGCCAAGATCAAATTTTCGTTGAGATCTTCCTAACAATTTCTTCAAAGTAGCCCCCCTTTTTTCATCCATAGTATATAGGACATCCCAAGTATTTGAAAGGAAATTCATCCTACCTAATTCCTATCAATTTTTTCAATCTAATTGAGAAGATTAGAGGGAACTTCTCATAAAGGTAGAAGAAGTTTTTGGACTTGTTTATAAGCTATCTAAAATCCTCTTCATAGCTCCTCAAAATCTTCATCATTTTAATAATAGTCATCCTGTCTCCTGAGCAACACAAAATAATATCATCTGCATAGGACAAATGATTCACTTCTGGGGCTTCATTTAGGCAAACTATACCCCTTAAAGTCTTTATCCATATGTAGGTTGTTTAAGCCTTTGGATAGCACTTCTGCAGTAATAATGAAAAGAGTGGGTGATAAAGGATCCCCTTGCTTGAGTCCTTTTTTGGATTGAAATAGACTATAAGACTGTCTATTAACAAGGACAGAATACCTATTGCTAGAGATCAGCCTCTGCATCATGTCAATAATGATTTTAGAAAACTCAAACTTTCTCAATACCTTAGTTACATAAACCCAAGATTCCCTATCATAAGCTTTAGTCATATCAAGCTTCACTACCATATTGATGAATTTATTCCTCCTATTCATGTTACTAATAATCTCATGGGCTAATAATACATTTTCAATAATACTCTTGCCTTTTACAAAACCTGACTGATTGTAAGAGATTATCTTATGTAATACCCTGACCAACCTCTCGTGTATCACCCTTGATATGACCTTGTTGATAAACAACTAGGGTTGATGGATCTTAAATCAGGGCTCTCTTTTTTAGGAATTAGTACCAGGTTTGTGTGAGTAACATACTTGGCAACTCATGCCCACTAAAGAAGGCTCTAGCCACATTCAATAGATCATCTGTCATAATGCCCCAACACTATTGAAAGAAAAGTCCAGTAAAGCCATTTGGACTAGCTTCACTGCTTCCCCTAAGCTCAAATACAATCTTTTTAATTTCTTCAAGTTCTGGCCACTTAGCCAACTCCTTATTATCTCTATCTATAATTAGGTGTGGAATGTTATTCAGCATTCTGAAATTTGAATTAATATTATTCTCCCTGAACTAGTTCTAAAAAAAACTCCATTGCTCTATCCCCAATATCAATCTCAGTTCTCCAAGCTACACCTTGCTCATCTGCAGTTTCTTTCTTATTACCTGGACAAAAAAAATGAATTTTTTTTAAGTTTATGTCACCATGAACAAACTACTTTGTACCTGCTTTTGTCTCTAATATTCTTGCTCCAGTGTTTAGAAACTTTTTCAAATTTATCTCTACTTTGTTCAATTGGGCCATATTTTCTAGCGAAGGGTCTACCTCAAGTTATGCCTCCTTTACTTTAATTATATCTTCAAGAGTAGCTTTTTGTATGAAAATATCCCCAAAACCTCTTTACTCCAATTAGCCAAAACTTTTTTCACCCTCTTCAATTTAGCATGAAACTCCAAAAAAGGGAAACTTTTGAAATTTGCCTTCCAGTTCTGCTGCATTATCTCCTTGAAATTTTTGTGTTCACACCAGAATGCAAGGAACATGAAAGGTCTTGCAATGTTATCCACTTCTATCCTACAAATGACATGCAAAAGGGCATGATCAGACCCAGCCTGAAAAGATGTTGCACTTTACTATTGGGGAGGATTTGAAGGAACTTTGCATTCATTAGAATTCTATCGCACTTTCATTAATTCTTCTATTTTTTCAAGTGTATTTTCTCCTTGAAAACTTTATTTCTGATAAAGCACATGAGCCTATACACTGAGCAAACTCCATAAACACTTGATTTATAAATTTCAAACCACCTAGTTTTTCCTCCTTATTTAATATCACATTGAAGTCTCTACCAACCATCCATGAGATATTTACAACATCTACTTCTTTAAGCTCCTCTCGTAGTTCGAACCTTTCTAATGTTGTACATCTGACATATACTGAGTGATTATGAAAATCATGTCACCTTTGCTGAATTCTATAGTAATATGTTGGTAGGAATCCATGAAAATATCACCTTCCCAATCATTCCTCCAAAAAATCTAGATCTTACCAGAACTATTCACCAAGGCATTATCAAAACTCAATCTTCTTCTACATGGATCTACGTTCTCAGGATCTTGAAAAAGCTTCATAAAAGCTATAAAAGAGTAATGATTTCTTTTATTTAGATCTATCAATCTTCCAAATGCATTTTGAGTATTAACAAACCTAATATTTCAAGGGTTTTGTCCAACATTGGTCACAGCTTGCAGCCCTGCGCAACTACTCTTTGTTTGCACTTGTAAAGGAATTTTGGATTTTCCTTTTCCGGCTTTTAAGTTATATGTATGTCTTGGAGAAAAGTCTCCAGCCTTGCTTGCTTGTAGAATGTTGTATTCAATCTCATATCCTTCGTTTACATCAGCTTGTAAGTCATCCTTTGACCTATTCTACCAATCCTCATTCTACTGATCAATCTTCCCATCTTCGCCACCTTCAGTTAACTCCCCTGTCTCTTATTTATTCCTCACATCAAAATTAACTACGTCATCATCCTCTTTGATCATCTACAGTGATATCATCTCTTGCTCCTTATTTATCTCTGTTGATGGATATTTGTTGGATTAATATGTATTTACAATCTCATTTATTTGTTGTGATTGTTTAGGAGTGTCACCTTCATCTCCCTTTATGTCGTTCTTATGTTGTCCACCTTTAAAAGTATTTGCTACCCAAATCCTTTATGGGTTTAGAATTTTCTTTGGCTGGCTTCTCCTGTTGCTTTGTTGAATTGGCAACATCTCCATCAGCTTCAAGAGTATTAAATTGATTTTTGAGTTTTGACCTCCAAAGGTCTATCTTGTTATCTCTTTCTGACCCCTTTCTAATATGTCAAATATATAACAACTAAACATAGTAGGTCATACATATATAGAAAATCATAATGTTCACAGTTCATACTCGACTTATCAATTTCATATTTATCAACTTAATGCAATTTCAACAATAATCCTCTCAAGGGATCCACATCCAAATAAATTATGTATCGAAATGTGACACCCGATTTAATAATATGTCAGAACATGAAATTTGATTCAATAATGTGGTAGAATGTGACCCCCTAATTTACAATCACGATCACAATCACCATAATGAATAATTTACAACTTGCCAAGTTCAAGTAATAGTTTATTGTGTATAATTTAATAATGAGAAATCATCAATAGCTTTATAGAATTATTCCCCTTTTCAAATACATGCACGAAGTATCATGAAGTAATTAAGAGGCATATGTCACACAAATGAGAATATTAAACTATTGCCTACCCCAAATTAAGTGTTAAATTCTATAGAATTGAAGTTTTTCCCCTTTTCCAGCATCCTAGCTTATTCTTAGTTTGTAAACAATCAAGGAAAACATATAATCAACAATAATAACCTAATTTATCTGAATTATATTGAAATTCTAACTCTTGGCCACTTTTATGATCATCTCTCCTAAATAGGTCTTACCCACCACAAATTACAGGCTTAAATGCTTTCTGTGACAATTTCTCCTAGAATCTAAGGTTTAAAAATCAATTTTCAAGTTAGGGAAGCAATTAACTTGTCTTTAATGATGAAACTGAAGGAAAACTGCAGAGAAATAATCCTAGGTCGTTTCAGGTCTCTCAAAAATGAAGTGGGAGAAATAAACATAAATTTGAAATTTTTCTTAGTTAAAATCCACGACTATCCCACCATGATGACCATTTATCCCTCAATGATGGCATTGTCATAGCAGGAACAATCTCGCTATAATGGATTGCACGAAAATAGAAAATTTCGTAACTCACATCTAAATCCCTTTTTTAACAATACACTTTCATACAATAACGTTCAATAATATATCATTTACATCAAAATCAATTTCGGAAGTTCTACTCACTCGAATTTAGTTCCGTAAAGCTGAAAAGTTCCTTATCGTCTTAGCTATCAACTCGTATGACCAAATTCAATTTAACCTTTAACCTATCACCGGATTTTTCTAGACCTTCCATGACTCAGATTTCTTCCAAAATTGACCCAAACTATAGTTGCTTTATTGAGTTTCAATTGTCATTCTGAGTTGAGCATATTTCGATTTCGTGATCTATCCTTTTATTTTCATTCTATGATGCAGATACATGTGATAGAGATCGCCAACAAGCGCTTCGTTGAGATCCATTCCATTTCGGAGTTCGTGGGGTGAGACCTCCTTGCTCTAAAATGATGTATTTATGTTTTTCATAGTAAAGTGTTATAATTATTATTTCTTTATGATAGTCATAAACCTGTCATTGACGCCTTCTAGACAGTGAAGGTAGAAACTTCATAAACTAGACAAAAATAAATTTAGAGTTGATATTTTTATTTCTTGGATTGTTTTCTTTTAAACTATTAGCGTTTCAGTAGATGTGGATCATTTTGCTTAAAATCTATGTTTCTGATATAAAATGACTTAAGCTATTGATTGATAGTCCACTTAGATGTGGTACTTTCTATTAAATTGAGTCTTCCGTTGTGTGAATGAATGTGCAATCAGGTCAAATAATTCGCTTGGGAACCAACAATAATTTCTGAGTACTGATCACATTTAGAGTATTCTTTCGAGATGTGACAAAAATACTACTAAAAAATAATAATTTAAGAGCAAATCACACGTATACAAACTCTAGAATATCAGCCATATCACTGATTCGTTTTTTACAATCTTAAAATTTTTCTCATTTTATTGAAAATCTAAATTCTTCACTTCTTTTTTCTTGAAATTCTTTTCAATTTACCATTTTTGTTAAAGTTCGAATTTTGATCTTTGTGGGATACATGATAACATTCACTTGCTGGGAAAATGAAATAATATAGGTTAGATACTAATAAAAATTGGTTGCTAGCAGATGCATGATCCCATAGACATTTGCAAGATAAACAACATATACATAAAAGAATCAATCCAGATGGATATTAATACACGATATATAACTTAGATACATACTTAGTCCAATATATATTATTTTTCTTTCTTAATTTATATCACCTAAATAAAATTTGGAGTGTCAATAATCTTAATATAAATTTAGATAGTTTACATTTTTAACTATTTAATTTATACTATTTTTAAGTAGTTCCCAAATAATATACATATTACTCCCTTCATCCAAATTTATTTCGCCCTAATAGAATTTTGAGAATTAATCAAACTTTTTATATATCTTTTAAATATTTATAATCATCAATTATTATGATTTACAACGCTTTTTATATAATTTTAGATGATATATGCTACTCTCTTTGTCTCAATTTATTAGACATTAATAGAATTTTGAAAGTCAATTGAACTTTTATATGTCTTTTAAATTTCTAAACTGTTAATTATTGAGATTTAAAGTATTTTTTGCATTATTTTCAAATACATGTTACTTTCTTTGTCGCATTTGATGTGGCGCGATAAAATTTTTAACACTCAAACAATTTTTTTACATGTCTTATAAAATTAATTTTTGAGATTTATAATATTTTTTATGTTGTTTCCAAATGCATGTTATCTTTTATGTTCCGTTTTATGTGACACTAATTTAAATTTTAAGATTCAAGTAAGTTTTAAAATATCTTTTGAAGTATTTTAAATTCTTAATTATCATAGTGCCGCTGATTTTTTTTTGTAGTTTCTTAAAATAGATAAAAGAATTAAAAAATAAGATAAATAAATTAAAATAAAAGAACTACTAAAAAATATAAATATATCCTTAAGATGTTGAAGCAGACATGTTAACTTGCTCTGAAAAAATCACGAAAAGTTATCAAACTGTTCATGAATTTTTTATGCAAATTTTTAAAATAAAAAACATATAAAACATAAAAAAATTAAAATTAAAAAAATTAAAAATTTTTAAATATATCCCCAAATTTTGAAGTAAATATATATCAACATATTGTCTACTCGAATAGAAACTTATAAAATAGCAATAGACAGATACAAGAATTGAACGTGCTAATATTTTGTTTGTATATAATTTCTTTAAATATAATCATACAGCTAAGCCACATGTGAGCAAATGTCAAATTCCAAAATCATTCTTCTAATAATTGCTTCTATTCTATTTACTCTGCTGGGTTAATATTTATAGTCGCTTGTCCTAAAGCATCATTTAAAATAATATTTTTTTCATTTTATTTTATGTAATATTTTTTTGATTTAGAATGAATTCAAAGAAAAAATGAAAATTTTTAAAATTTATGATCCAAAATAATTTTTACATACTGTGTGATTGAGAATCATTATTATGGGTAAAAAGAGAATTTTAAAGTTAAATTATTTCCTATTATAATAAGGTGCAATTCTTTTTGGAACAGACTAAAACAAAAAGGATGCTACATAAAGTTGGATAGAAAGAGTATAATAATAAGAACATAATAATATAAATAAGATTTACTAAAATGACAAATATTAGATATATCATTACGGGTTGTAACATTACATAATATCAATTACGCATTTTAACAATTTAATTACAAGTTATAACAAATATATACATCATACTCAATCTATACCAATTACATACTCAAACATATATTCTAACAGATTTGAGTATGTAATTGGTATGAAATGAGTATAATATATATATCTGTTATAACTTGTAATTAAATTGTTAAAACCCGTAATTGCTAGAACTTGCACTTCATTATCTAATATTACAACCCGTAATAACATATCTAATATTTACCATTTTAGCAAATCATTTATAATATAAATGATATAATTTTATAAAAGGAGTATGAAAAAAATAGAGTGTACTCAAAGCATTTCAAATTAACATATGATCACTTAATTATAATTTTTCTTTTTTTCATGAATAGAAAGTAACACATACTAAAATAGTTTCAAGGACAAAAATATAATAATAAAATATTTTTCTCTTTTTGGCTAATAAATATTCCAAGTGATTGGACAAGTATAAAATATCGTCACTATTGATCCATACTTGCGGGAATATTTCGTTATTCCTTTTTGGGAATAACTTCATATCACCACTGTTAAATAGTTTTGGTTATATATATTTAAAGAAAAAATAATTAATTTATTACTTTGAGTATCTCATTCATAATTTGTTTGGTTCTTTTTGCTTATCGGGGTGCATGTTACTAATTTTCAGTGTATAATAATTTATAAATTTTGAGCTAATTCGATTTTAAAAACTAGATAAAAGAAGAGAATGTTCAAATCATACTCCCTCCTAAAATAACAAATCATTAATATATCAGTAGACTTTATCATTTTACCTTTTATTTATCTTAATGTACATTAAATTAAATTAGAAAAATCCATTAATACACTAATTAATGCTGAGGTAAAATAAAAAAAAATAATTAATTCTATTCTAATTTAATTAATATTATTATTATATGAAATAAATATTTATCGAAAAATATCCCTTATAATATGGGACGAAGGGAGTATTAAGGAAGCCCATGATCTCATCACTAAATTATATTTATTTTTCAAAGCAAGATTTGAATTCAGTTTAAAAATATATATAAGCTATTGTAACAATAATTCTAGAGATAAATAAAAGAGAAAAGAAAAGTCTACTATTGTATATATTTCAGCATCAGAAAGCTCTAGTCATGTAGGTGTGCCATTAATTAAACCTACTTAAATTTATTCATGCCATTTTCGAATCCTTTTCTGAGGAGTTGTTATTATTTATTTCCAAAAATTCAAGAAATGTTAAAATTTATAATCTTATAAATCAACATATATATGCAATATGAAAGAATGGAATGGAACGGAACGACTAAGATTCGTTTATATTTTATATAATTCCGAGTTTGAACTTGACGTGAACCATATCTTACAATTTTTTTTAAAATTTGAGTCTAAACTTGATGTAAATTTAAAAAGAATTTTTCAAAAAGAGTCAATATTTGAAATATAAAAAGGCAAAAAATGGCGAAAACAACTATAATTTGCTAAAGCTACGATTTATAGCTACATATTATAGGAGAGAGGCGAGTGAGATCGAGAGAGAGCAGATAGGCGGCGAGATTGAGAGAGAGTTTAGAGGGGTGAATTGTATATGTATAGTTGTCGAATTATATGTGTATATCTGTCAAGTAATTATATATGTGTAACTAATATACATATATATATATATATGTGTGTGTGTGTGTATATCTGGCAAGCGAGATTGAGAGATGGATGAGAGAGACAAATGAAATCAAGAGAGGGAGGAGAGAGGCAAGTGAGAGGGGGTAGAAAGTGGAGGGACGAACTGTATATGTATATATGTTGAATTGAATATGTAAATTTGTCAAATAATTGCATATATGCATGTAATATACATATGTATTTGTATATCTGACAATAGATTGGAGAGAGAGAGGAACGAGGCGAGAGATGAAGAGAGGAGAAATAAAATAGCAATAACTCCCTAACTATAGTTATAAATTATAATTTTTCAAACTATAATTATATAATGTAAATACATATTATATGTTTTACTAGTTATATAATTTACCCAAATTTAAATTAGTTGGTTTTATGAAATTCAAACCTAAATGGTTTAATCAGGAAAAAAATATTAAAGGCATAATACACATAAATGACCTCAAACTTGGCAAAACTTTTTAAGTTGAAACTCAAACTTTCATAGTGCACAAATATGACCCTCAACTTGGCAATTCCTGAACAAGTAGGTACAAGCTGCTGACATGGCACAGTGCGTGAATTACACTCGGGGGAGGGGGGGGAGGAGGCGCGTGAAAGGTTATATTTTGAACGTTTCAACGAAAAAAAGGGTAATTTGACCCTTTTACCCCTACTACATTTCTATATATGTATACTATTTATTTTCAAATTAACATACACTTTTTTCTTCTTCTTTTTATTAAAAATGCACAAGTATTTTCCTTTCCATTTTTTTTACACATTTTTGACTTTTTTTGATAAATAATGAATTCCAATATTTTTTTGTCATTGTGAAAAAAGAGCAATAATGAAGATTTCTTGGTCGACGCATAATCCAGATCGTTGGTTTTTTGGATATGAAGATGGTCGAGTATGATATAATAATTTTTTTGTTTAAATTTTAATAATCAAGATTCAATTTTTATGGTTATTTTGTTGTTTGTAAACAGGTTGGATGTAAATTTTTTATGTGGTGCGAAATTAATTATACTGAACATGCTCCATCTCCATCTCTCTCATACGCTCCATCTCTCTTACGCTCCATAGAAACGCGCTTTTTCGGTAAGGGTTTGCGACGCTCTTGGCCGGAAAGCCTTCCACTGACTCGAGCGCTGGCGAACCCTTGTCGGACCGGAAGGAAAGTCGGTGCCCGGGGTTGGTTTTGCGACAGACCCGTGCTAGCGGACACCCACATCGACAGCGGACAGCGACGATGCTGAGAAACTCAGAAACTTCCGGCGACGTTGGTGCTGCTGCTCACTGTAGCCGTGTCTGCTTGCCGCCGTCTGCCGTGCTGCTACAAAACCCGGCGGTGTCGGATACTGATCTGCGAAGTCTCCCGTCGCCCGTGGTTTGGTCGCCGGCGAGTTCAGAGCCTCAGATCTGTACCTGGCTGCTTCTTGAAATCTCTTTTCTTCCCTCGTCCACCTATCAGATTTTCGGCGACGTCCAATCTCAGGGCGAGATTCTCTTCGTTCCCAGGTGATTTCTTTCTAATTTACATTTTGAGCGGGTTATTCCCCATTTCACCTTTGCTGCTATTGCTGTATTTCCTTACTGCATTGTATTGTTCTTTGCTGTATTTTGGGCATATATTTTTTTCTGTCCTTGGCGGGATTGGGGGTTGTTTGTCATAGTCGTGTATCGTGCTGGGTAGGTGGTTCGAATTGTTGGTCTCTGTTGATTACTTTTTTGGGCTGTGGACTGTATAGCGTATTGTTGTTGGGTCGCGTCCTTGTACTTTCTCCTGTCTACTATTCTGTTGGTTGACTAGATATCTTGCTTGACTGTTCTACTTGTTTTTGCTGGATCCTGTAGCTCCGAGAGTCTTTCCTTCTTAGTTACTGCTGTATTTGTTGTGTATACTGCTGTATATTATTGTATATTACTGCATACGGAGCTTGTAAATATTGTTGTTGTATAATCTATTGTTGTTATCTATTATTGTATATTGTCGCATATTGTTGCTGTTGTAACTTAGAGTGATAAGAGTCCTCGTTTAGTGGCGTCAAGATCACATTATGGACTAGGGTTATGTCATCAGTTGGGGTCAGGGGTTAGGGGTATG
>JAPFFP010046257.1:0-11098 GCA_026153255.1 Solanum medicagineum
CATACTTAGTACATTCAAACGTACTAACACATACTCTATGCCTACATGATGTTACCATGTAGGAACTGGAGCACCTCTCAATAATCCTCCACGTGGCTAGTTTTAGCATTTCGGAGGAAAAACATTGGTGAGTCCTCAAGTTCAGGGATACTAGCTATGCTACTCTTGCAATTTGTTATCTCTTTATGTCGAACACTTGATACTATGAGGGTGTTCCCGGAATGTATCTTTGCCCCGCTCTAATGTATGTTTAGAGGTGTTTTTGGACATTTTGATGTATTTATGCTACGAGCTTGACTCTTGGAAGTTTTACAATTATCAAAGACTTCCCTTAGCCCCGATTCCCTAATTTATGTCTCTTGTTGTTGATATTTTACTTTTGCGACCAAGGATGTGTGAATGATACAGCAGGAGGCTTATTTAGGGTTCCTTATGGTTCCCCGTTCATCGTGTCGTGTCTAGGCCCTAGGGTTGGGTCATGAAGAACTTGGTCTCAAAGCACTAGGTTTTTAATAGTATCCAACACACTATGTTGATTAGAGTTTTATTGATGGTTGTGAAGCGCGCCACAACTATGAGTAAGGGGCTATGAGGCGTTTTAGGAAATATTTCCCTTTTTCATGATCTATGTCATGCTTTGGAAATAATGTAAGTATGTTTCCTCTAATGAATGTTCTCTGTTAGTCTAAATCATGCCTATTCCAAGAAGAATACTAAGGAGAGAACGTTCACCCGAGGATCAATCGACCCAACCAGCTCCTCAAGCTTTTTAGGATAGAGGAGTGGTCCATAATAAGTTCTGGGATGCTATCACCATGTTGGCTCATGCTATGACCAATCAAATCAATCAAGGGGCCCAAGCCTTTCATAACCCTAATCCGGCCTCAAGGGTGAGGATTTTTACTAGGATGAATCCACCAAAGTTCCATGGGTCCAACGCGGATGAAGATCCCCAAGAATTCATTGATGAGGTGTATAAGGTGTTTTCCATTATGGGGATTAACTCGGAGGAGAAAGCAGAGTTAGCGGCCTACCAAATCAGGGGGTGGCTCAAATTTGGTTCACTCAATGGAAAATGAAGAAGGCTAATGGTAATGCTATCCATTAGGCAGAGTGCAAAGCTGCATTCCTCAACCAGTTCTTATCTAGCTAATGGAGGCTAAAATGATTGAACTTATGAAGCTTAAGCAAGGTTCCATCAGTGTGAGGGAGTACGCCCTCAAGTTTAACCAACTCTCCAAGTATGCCCCACAATTGGTTGTCGAGTTGAGATCTAGGATGAACAAATTTTTGTCGGGTGTGTACGACTTTGTTAATGAGGAGTGAAGAACCGCCATGCTAGTGGGTGATATGGATTTGTCCTACCTCATGACATATGCCGAACAATTAGGGTGGGAAAAGCTTAGAGAAAGGAGAGTGGTGAGTCCAAGAGGGCTCGTTTTGAAGGTGGATTCTAGAGTTCCAAGGGTGGACGGTTTCCTCAAGGCCACAAGTCCCAAGGCAAAGGGACTTCCAATGCTCCTAATAGGAGGTTTACTAATGACAATCAAAGATTCGAAGGTGGTGGTAGTAGTGCGCCTAACCCTATAAATCAAAGGTATGGTAGGAACCACAACGGCTCATGTTTGAGAAAATCTAATGCTTGCTATGATTATGGAGAAGTGGGTCATAAGTTGATTGAATGTGTTCATGCTCACAACAAAGGTAGAGATGGTCGTCCACAAGGACAAGGTGCAAATGTGGGTCCAAAGGGAAGAGGATGCCAACAAGGGGGTGCTCAAAGGCAAAATAGATTCTATGCTCTTCAAGGGAGACAAGGGGTGGATGAGGTGCCTGATGTCGTCACTAGTATGTTAAAGGTTTTTGATTTTGATGTGTATGCCTTAATAGACCCAAGTGCCACTCTTTCTTTTATTACTCCTTTTGTTGGCAAAATGCTTCAGGTTAGTCCCGAATAGTTGTGTGATCCTTATGAAGTGTCAACCCCTGTTGGTGAGCGTATTATTGCTAGAAGAGTCTATAGAAATTGTCCCATGTTCATTTTTCATACAATCTTGCCTTGTGATTTTGTTGAGTTAGATATGGTGGATTTTGATGTCATTCTTGGGATGGATTGCTCGCATGCATATTATGTTTCTATTGATTGTAGAATTCGTAGGGTTAAATTCCAATTCCCTAATGAGCCCGTCCTATAGTGGGAAAGTCATGATGTGGTGGTCAAGGGTAGATTCATTTCTTGCCTTAAAGCCCAAAAGTTGATTTCTAAGGGTTGTCTCTATCATATTGTGAGGGTTAGGGATATTGAGTTCAGCGTCCTTCCTATAGGCTCGATTCAAGTGGTTAATTAGTTTCTTGATGTCTTTGCCAGTGAGTGTCCTGGTGTTTCTCACGAAAGGGAAATAGAGTTTGGTATAGACCTCCTTCCCGATACTCAACCCATTTCTATTCCCCCTTACGTATGGCCCCGGCGGAGTTGAAGAAGTTAAAGGAAAAATTGAGGGATTTTTTGGACAAGGGTTTCATAAGGCCTAGTAAGTCATCTTAGGTTACATCGGTGTTACTTGTGAAGAAGAAGGATGGTTCCCTTAGAATGTGCATTGATCACCGACAACATAATAGAGTCGACCACCATAAAGAACAAGTACCCGCTACTGAGGATTGATGACAATTTTTGATCAATGTCAAGAGGCTAGTCACTTTTCTATGATTGATCATCGGTCCAAATATATCATTAAGTGAAAGTTAGGGTGCGTGGTATTCCCAAGACGACTTTCTTGACTAGGTATGGGTACTTTGAGTTTGTGGTTATGTCCTTTGGGTTAAATAATGCACCGACTATATTTATGGACCTCATGAATAGGGTCTTTAAACCCTACCTTGACTTGTTTTTAGTGGCTTTTATTGATGATATTTTGATCTATTCCCATAGTGAGAAGGAGCATGTGGTTCACTTGAAGGTGGTTGTTACAAATCTTCAAGGAGGAGAGGTTGTATGAGAAATATCAGAAATGTGAGTTCTGGTTGAAAGAGGTACCTTTTCTAGGGCATGTGGTTTTGGGTGATGGCACAAGGTGGATCCTAAGAAGATGGAGGTGATTTGAAATTGTCCTAGACTTTTGACTCCATCGGACATTAGAAGTTTCTTGGGTCTATCGGGTTATTATTAGGTTTGTGAATGGTTTCTCTTCTATTGCTTCTCCCATGACTAAATTGACACAAAAGAAGGCAAAATTTGTATGGACCGATGGGTGTGAAAAGAGTTTCCAAACTTTGAAATATAAGCTTTTCTCCACTCTTATCTTGCCTCTATAGGAAGGGTTGGAAGGGTTTGTTGTATATTCTGATGCCTCAAGAATTGGTTTGGGGTGTGTTTTGATGCAAACTTGTAAAGTGATAGCATATGCCTTTGTCACGACCCGAGCCTAGGGGCTAGACGTCACCAGCGAATGGGGAACTCGAAGGAACCCCAAACAAGCCTCGCAGCATCTCATTACACATCATTGGTGACGAAAGCAATATAAAACAACATAAGAAACATGACCAAGGGGAATTGGGGCTAAGGGAGAGAGACAGAGAGTCTAAAACTTAAATAACATAGCTGAGTCAAAGCTCAAACATAAAACATAACTTGTCCAACTACACCTCTAAACATAGATACTTAGCAGGGGCCCAGACAAAGCAACTGGGCTCACCCTCATGATCATAAGTATACAATAAATGAAAGAAACTCTTAATACATAACATAAGAGAATAGTCATTGTCCCCGGAATAGAGGACTCGCCAAAGGCTAACTTGAACAATTCGCTTAGCCACAAGTAGAATCAATAGGAGCTCTAGTTCCTACATGGTAACATCATATAGGCATAGTGTAGGCGTTATTACATTTGAATTTAGTAAGTATGTGGGATGCAATACACCAATAGATAGACATCATACTAAAAATCAATAATAATAATAAGAAATGAATAGCATAATAACAATATGAAATGTATGATCAATGCGTAAGTAACATGCTTGAGTAGCGCATGCTCATATAGGATATCATATATGTGTAAGAGACAACACTAGAATACAAACTTTGGTTGGGAGATGCTATTCACACCTGGACACCCTGGTGACAAGGTACATACCCGTCACATGGTTGATGTCATTCACTCCTGGACACCCTTGTGGCAAGGTACATACCCCTCACAAGTTTGATGTCATTCCCACTTGGATACCCTGGTGGCAAGGTACATACCCCTCACATGGTTGATGCCATTCACACCTGGACACCTTGGTGGCAAGGTACATACCTCTCACATGGTTGATGCCATTCACACCTTGATATCCTGATTGCAAGGTACATACCCTTCACATGGTTATCCGAGCTCCTATACCCCCTGTACTGGGCACGACCTAATGCAACATAAATTATAGGACATATACATCATGTACATAAGCTCATTTTATCATCATATAGTCAATCATATCATATCTCATGTTTTAGACTTTCATTTCACCAAGAAACTTTAGCTGGACATTTTATCAAACACTGGGGGTGTGTAATGGGGTTAAAAGACCATGCAATTTGGAGATGAAATCATGCAAGAAATTCTGTAGTAAAACCATCAATCAACACCTTGCAACACCCCCAAGATATTCCTCATCAAATCCAATATTAGATCCAGGACTTAGAGCTCAAAACATACTAAAACAACCATACTTTCATGAACTAAAATCACTGTGCAATAAATTTCTCAATACACAAGAACCACATGTAAAATCAACTATAAATCATGTCATATTAGTAAAAAAAGGCCCAGACACCATGGGTGAAAGGATCCAATGGTAAAAACACCACATACCATGACTTTGGAGAGTTTCTTAAAGAAGATTTGAAATGGAGGCTTGAAGCATGAACATAATCTTTAGCTAGGGATGAGGGTTTTGAGGCTTGAATTTTGGAATGAAAATATAGCTTTGTTTTGGTGAGCATTGAAAAATGTTTAAGATGATATGAGGGTGAAATAAGGCTAAGTATAGGTAAAAGTACATTTGGAAACACTTAGGACCAATACTTAAAAGACTTGGACAGAGACAACAAAATTGGGCAAACTTAAAACTGCTCCGCAAGAGAGGCGCGTCGCAGACCGCCTCTGGAAATTGATTTTTTAAAAATTTCAAATTTTGAGTCGATTGCTCTAAAATTGTGGTTAGACCCTCCCTCTAATTTTGACCCCCTGAACAAGATATGAAGTTGGATTTTCAATATCGCACACGAATTTTGAGATATACGGAAATTGAAATTCTAGGCATTCTAAGGCTTGTTTTTGGGCACTTTTTGGGGTTGTTTCAATATCTCCCCCTTGGGAACATTCATTCCTAAATGTAAAACAGACATACAAGACAAGAGTAAACATGAACAAATCATCCCCAAAAGGAATGCAACATAACATGTAAAACACCATTTTCAAATTCTCAACATAGGTGTAAAATCATCATAAGTTGACCAACTTAAACATGAATGCATATGAATGACATAGGGGCTGAAATATGAGACTTGAAATCACAAGAAGGGGTTCAACATGTTATCATAAGCTTAAATAGAATGAAAGAGGAATGAATATCTCTTTTCCATGCCCATTTCGGCTCCCCGAGAGACACGTTCGACTTGACGATTCTTCCAATGGGCCTTGACGAACACTATCCCCATACCAATCAACTTCTTCAACCATTCCATCCAATACCTCTACCGGGTCCTCTTACTAAGGTAACTTATCTTCCACAACACCCACGAACTTACGAGTTCTATAGCACTAGAGTCATCACCACATCCCTTCAACCTAAAAGCATGAAAAATTGGACAAACCATAACCATACCATAGGCAATTCCCAAACTTATGCAACCTAACCAACCTCCCTATACACTCTAAAAGACTCACAATCCTCAACTCAATTGTAAACCTTAACTACATCTAACCCACTTGGTACCATAACCACCATCTCCCCCTTGCGAAACAACCCCCACTCTATCATCTTCTCACCCAAAACTTCCAACACGAATGAGGCGGAATCAAGACCTTGCCTAATCTAGACCTCTTAACCCAAGAAGATTTCGAACAATCAAGAATGCTACACCACCATGCTCAACTTCCCTCAACTTAACATCCAACCTATCCACCAATGGACCCCACTAGTCTCCTCTTTGCAACCATCAACAAACATGCTAGGCTACCTAGAGCACCGACCGCAATATTATCCTGACTGGGGAAAAATAATGCACACCCATTCATAATTATTGAAGAAGTCTAACCACCTTAGTGATATCCACTATGCACAGCTATCATATTTAGCAAATAACCTCTCATCCTCCAAGTATTGCAGCACTATCCCTAAATGATTCACAAGCTCTAAACAAATCAATATCTCATGACTAGAGACCACCACAAACATATCAAGGTTGGGTTTTAAGACCCTATTCAAGAGATCCACAAACACCACTAGTGCACAAGCCCACCAAATAACTTTATCAACAACCAAAGTGCTCATTCCTAGTTCAATAGGACACTTAGGGTTATTACCTACCCTCATCCACACTTTGGGGCAAAACTCGAACCAAAGATCAATCTTCGAGTAGTGACTAACATATTGCAGTTGACCAAATAGATCGATCATCCTTACCCATCATATTACAACCTTACGGGTTCTACACTCATTAATAGCATGCTATGCAAGTAGCACAAACTACTCCAAGACCCCCAACACAACAAGCTAAGTCATCATCCCACAGGAATACTTATAGTATGCATGTACATACTTTCAAAGAGGTAATAGTCATTTTCCAAATCATTTCAATCCACAATTGGGCTTAACAACCAAACACCATTCATAATAATTCATACTTAGGCTCAAATGCCAGAATCATAATTTTATGGTCATAATGCTTATGCATAGGAATAGCCCATTCACATACCGAAATGATGCAAGCACCCAAAATGCTTAAGATCCGAAATCAAAGACGTATATGCAATCACAATATTGTCATAACCAACCTTTATTCAAATCATACCATAAAACAAAATCGGGCTTACCCATAATATAATTATTAAAATAATCTGTGTACATGAATGTATATACTATGAACAATGAGGAAATGACACGGGTAATCCTAAAAATCAATATTTATAATATGAAGTTGAAGTACATAATTAATTTTATATTTAAATCTATAGTGTAATCTCTTATGCATAAATAATTCAAAAAGGGAACATGCATACTTATAACTTCATAGACCCCAAGTAAATTTTCATATAGAGGTTTAAATCACATTAAAATCATCAACTAAATACTACCCATGCATCAATAGAATTTTAGCAATCATAATATACAAATCCCAAATAAAAATAAGTAAAACCCATGTAGGTTTTCTTGAAAATAATTTCAGGTCTCCTCAATTGGAAGGGATCAAGGATCAACCCTCATACACATGAATCCTACTAGCACCAAGTAATAAGATAAGAAATTTCAACTCCCGAACCTATCAATCACACACTCAAAACGTCGGTCACCACATTAGCCTTACTTAGAATCAAGTAAACCATAGGGGAAACAATAGAAGAGAGCTTATTCACAAACACCAGTAATAGCCCGCTAATAGCTCCTAACCCAACAAAGTCAAGATCTAGACTAATCTCTAATCACCTTCGTCTTACTAGGGTTCACCTTAATACCATCACTTGACATCACATGACCTAGGAAGGCAACCTCTTACCACAAAAACCCCCATTCCTCCTATTTAACATCCAACCTTCTTCCTTAAACTTGTAGTACTACCTTCAAATGATTTACATGCACTACCTCATTAGGGAATGAACTATATTATCATCACTGAAACCACAAACAACAATTTTATAGACAAAACAACTTAGGTCCAACACCTCCAATTCTCAAAAGATGGAAAATGCAACCCCTTGGAGATCAATTGTACCTTAAGACAAGAATGGATCGAGCTCTTTTTCTACCACTTGACCATCACATCATGACTCTTCCACTCAAGGACTGGTTCAATAGGGAATTGGGATCTAATCCTACGGTCCTACCATCCATAGAAACAACATGCAAGCAACCATCCCATCCCTAGTATGATATCAAAACCCACCACGCCAACTCCGACAAGCCACAAAGCAAGACCTAATGCAATACAAACCCAGATCAACACCTATGACCTATATAGAAACAATATACCTAACCAAAAGATAAACACCAAAGGTTCACATCATAACTAGGGACACACAAGAAGCCCACTAGCAACCAAATGAATGAAATAGCGGAACCCGTATCCATCAAAATCAAAACTTTCAACTTACCTTCCTTCGCCTCTTTCTTTGAAGCGGCGTGATCAACTAGAAGAGCAAAGAACATTCATTATAGGGGAATCCTATCTCACTTCTAAAGAACGACATAGACAATAAAGAAGAAAAACATTTCCTAAAACGTCTCACAACCTCCTATTCATAGTTGTGGTGCACAACACAACCATGTATAGGACTCTAATCGACGCGGTAGGTTAGACTCTGAGGATGTATTAACCTAGTGCTCTGATACTATCTTTGTCATGACCCAAGCTAAGGGCCTAGACGTGACTGGCAAATGGGGAACCAGAAGAAACCCCAAACATGCCTCATAGCATATCATACACATCCTTGGTCCCGGAACTAATATAAAACAACATAAGAAATATGAATAAGGGGAATTAGGGCTAAGGGACTTAGAGTGAGAGAGAGAGAGAGAGAGTTTAATACTTAAATAGCATAGATGTGTACAAGCTCAAATATAATACATAACTTGTCCAACAACACCTCTAAACATTGATACTTAGCGGGGGCCAAGACAAACCAACCGGGCTTACCCTCATGGTCATAAGTATACAATAAACAAAAGAGAGTATTAATACATAACATAAGAGAATAGTCATTGTACCTGGAATGGAGGACTCACCAAAGGCTAAATTGAATAATTCGTCTAGCCACAAGTAGAATCAATAGGAGCTCTAGTTCCTACATGGTAACATCATGTAGGCATAGAGTATGCGTTAGTACGTTTGAATGTACTAAGTATGTGGGATGCAATGCAATAATAGATAGACATCGTACTCAAAATGCATAATAATAATAATAAGCAATGAATAGCATAATAACAATATGACATATATGATCAATGCGTAAGTAAAACATGCTTAAGTAGCTCATGCTCATAGTGGATATCATATGTGTAGAAGAGACCAAGCTAGAATTCAAACATTGGTTGGGAGATGCCATTTACACTTGGACAACTTGGTGGCAAGGTACAGACCCCTCACATGGTTGATCCCATTCACACCTGGACAACCTAGTGGCGAGATACATATTTCTCACATAATTGATGCCATTCACACCTGGACACCCTTGTGGCATGGTACATACCCCTTAAATGGTTGATGCTATTTACACCTGGACACCCTGGTGGCAAGGTACATGAAACGACCCCAAATAGTGCCCAAAAACATGCCTCAAAATGCGTAGAATTTTAATCTTCATATACTCAAAATTCGTGCGTGATATCAAAAATCCAACTCCATATTCTTGTCTAGGGGGTTAAAATTAGGGGGAAAGAGGGTATAACGCTAATTCTAGAGACATCAAATCACAAAATTAAAATTTCAAAAAATCAATTTCCTAAGTAGTGTTAATTTTGCCCAGTTTTGTTGTCTCAGTCTAAGACTTTTTAAGTATTGGGCCTAAGTGTTCCCAAACGTATTTTTACCTATACTTAGCCTTATTTCACCCTCATATCACCCTAAACATTCCCCAATACTCACCAACACACTTAGCCAAACATTTTCTCCCAAATTCTTGTCCCAAACTCAAGACCAATCTTAAGGATTTCATCAAGGATCTCACTCAAGCTTTAAGTCTCTATTTCCAATCTTCTTTAAGGATTCTCCAAAGTCAAGGTATGTGGTGTTGAACAATTGGATCCTTCCACCAATGGTGCCTAAAACCTCTTTTCACTAATATTACATGATTTAAAGTGGATTTTACATGTGAGTCTTGTATATTGAGGAATTTATTGCACAACGATTTATGTTCTTGAAAGTATGGTTTGTTTTAGCATGTTTTGAGCTCTACATCTTGCATCTAATGTTGAATTTGATGAGGGGTTTTGATGCGAATGTCTTAGGGGTGTTATAAGGTGTTGATTGATGGTTTTAAAATAGATTTTTTTGCATGATTTATTTTCTAAATTGTATGGTCTTTAACCCCCATTACACACCCCCAAGGTGTTTGATAAAAAATCTGAATGTGGTTTCTTGAGGAGTTGAAGGTCCAAGACATGAGACATGATGTGACTGAGGTTATAATGATGAAAAGAGCTTATATTCATGATGAATTCTACATAAATAGTTGCATTAGACCATGCCCAATCTGAGGGGTCTATAAACCCGGAGAATGGAGATGGGGGTTTGTTCCAATTAACCGAGGGAAAGGTAAGTACTGATCTACCTAGTGATAGGGAAACATCATCACTAACCTAGTTGGGCTATTATACTCATCAATTGAGGGAAGGAACAGTAATTTTCCACCTAGGTGATAAGGCGGCATTATCACCAACCAAGTGAAGGGTTAGTACTTCACCACCTAGGTGTTGGGGCGGCATTATCACCAACCGAGTGAAGGTTAGTACTTCACCACCTAAGTGATGGGCGGCATCATCACTAACCTCAAGGGGTTTATACCTTGGAAATCTAGCTTGGTTTACTCTTCAAATATG
Organism: Solanum medicagineum; assembly: GCA_026153255.1. Classification (NCBI taxonomy): domain Eukaryota; kingdom Viridiplantae; phylum Streptophyta; class Magnoliopsida; order Solanales; family Solanaceae; genus Solanum; species Solanum medicagineum. The sequence continues at coordinate 10,792 of JAPFFP010046257.1, forward strand.
ATACTTTATATGAGTATGAATTATTTAAGCATATTTTACTTATGCATTGTTCATACATGCCATCTTGCTATAATATGCCTATTGCCTATTGCTTTGCGTTTTGATCATGATGTCTGTTTCTTATTGCATTGCATCCCATATATTTAGTACATTCAAATGCACTAACACATACTCTTTCCTATCTGATATCACCTTGTAGGAACCAGTGCTCAAGTTGATCATTTTCCCCCTCCACATGGCTAGTGGTACTATTCCAAGCTTGTTGGTGAATCCTCTATTTTGGGGACCTTAGTCTGTGATTTCTATT
>JAPFFP010046258.1:0-11098 GCA_026153255.1 Solanum medicagineum
CCTAAAATTCTATTGATGCATGGGTAGTGTTTATTTGATGATTTTAATATGATTTAAACCGTTATATGAGGATTTACATTGGGTTTATGAAGTTATAAGTATGCATGTTTCCCTTTTGAAATCATTATGCATGAGAGATTACACTATGGGTTAAATATAGAAATAATTATGTTTTAACTTCAACTTCATATTATAAATGTTGATTTTAAATGGAGACTTAATTACCCATGTTATTTTCTCATTGTTCATAGCATATGCATTCATGTACACATATTATTTTGAAAAAAAAATTATGCTATGGGTAAGCCCAATTTCGTTTTATGGTATGATTTTGATAAAAAGGTTGGTTATGACAATATTATGATCACATATGTCTTTGATTTTGGCTTTTTAAGTATTTTGGGTGCTTGCAACATTTTGTATATGAATGGGCCATTCCTTTGCATGAGTATTATGACTATAAAATTATGATTTTGGCATTTGAGCCTAAGTATGAATAATTATGAACGATGTTTGGCTTTTAAGGCAAATTGTGCATTGAAATATTTGTAAAATGACTATTGCCTCTTTGAGAGTATGTACATGCATATTATAAGTATACTTGTGAGATGACGACTTAGCTTGTTGTGTTGAGGGTCTTGGGGTAGTTTGGGCCACTTGCATAGCATGTTTCTAATGAGTGTAGAACCCGTAAGGTTGTAATATGATGGGTACAGATAGTCAATCTATTTAGTCAACTACGAGGTTTAGTCACTTCTCTAAGATTGATCTTTGGTTCGAGTTTTTCCCCCAAGTGAGGATGAGGGTAGGTGATATCTCTAAGTATCCTTTTCGAACTAGGAGTGTGCATTTTGAATATTGATGGAGTTATTTGGAAGGATTATACATCAGTTGTGTTTATGGGTTTCATGAATAGGGTCTTAAAACCCTACCTTGATATGTTTGTGGTGGTCTCTATGATGAGGTATTGATTGTTTTAGAGCTTGTGAATTATTTGGGGGTAGTGTTGCAAGGTTTGGATGATGAGGGTATTGATTGCTTAATATGATAGGTGTGAGTTGAGGATAACAAAAAGGTTGTTAGATCTCCATAGCGATTATGATATGAGTGTGCATTGGTTTTTCCGGTAAGACTGGTGTTGTGATTGGTGCTCTAGGTAGCCTAGTATGTGTGGATAATGATGGTAAAGAGATGCAAAATAGAATCCATCAGTCAGCTAGATAGGGAGTTAGGTTGAAGGAAGTTGAGAATGGTAGAATAGGGTTCTTGATGGTTCCAAATCTTCTTGGGACAAGAACACGAGATTAGGAAAGGCCTTGAGTCCACCTAATTAGAGTTGGAAGTCTTAGGTGAGAAGATGACAAAATGTAGCATGACTCCCAAGGGGGAGATGGTGGCTATGGTACCAAATGAGTTAGGTGTATTTTAAGAATGACAATTAAATTGAGGATTGTGAGTCGTTATAGAGTGTAGAGGGAGGTTGGTAAGGTTGCATAAGTTTGGAATTGCCTATGGATGTAGATATGGCTCGTCCGGTTCTTCATGCTTTTAGGTGGATATGATGTGCTGGTGACTTTAGTATCATAGAACATTTTGAGGTTGCGGGTGTTAAGGAGGGTTAGTTGGCTTAAGAGAAGGTCCCGATGGGGGTGTTGGATGGATGAGTAGAGAAGTTGTTGATAATGATGTAGTGTTCTTCAAGGTCCTTTGGGAAGAGTCTTCTATTCATATGTCTCTCGGGGAGCCAGAGTGGGAATAGAAGAGCAATATCCGTATCTCTTTCACTCTATTCAAGCTTATGATAACATGTCCGGTCCTTTTTATGATTTCAAGTCTTGCATTTCAGCCCCTATATCATTCATATGCATTGATGTTTAAGTTGACAAGTTTATGATGATTTTACACTCATGTTGAGATTTTGAAAATGGTGTTTCAAATTGTAATGTTGCATTCATATTGGGGCTGATCTGTTCATGATTAATCTTGTCTTGTACGTTGCTCCTACATTCTGGGATAAATATTCCCAAGGGGGAGATATTGAAACGACCACAAAAAGTGCCCGAAAACGTGCCTCAGAAGTGCCCAGAATATTGTTTTTAATATATCTAAAAATTCATTTGTTATTTCAAAAAGCTGACTTCATATTCTTATTTAGGAGGTCAAATTGAATGGAAAATGGGTCTAACCCAAATTTTAGAGCAATGATATCAAAATTCAAAAATCGCAAAATACGCTATTTAGGAGGGATCAAATTTGGAGGGGCATATGTCTTAGCACACAAAGAACTAGGTGGCCCACAACCTATCAACTAAAATCCCTTTGAATTAGCTTTCCAACGCACTTCTTTTCACCTCATTCCAAGTTTAGATGAAGAATTTATGCCTGTTTTTGTAAAACTAGTTCGTGCAGAAAATGCTGATTCCGGTGGGGGTTTTCGCGTTGCCTCTGCAATGCGCCCCTTTGTTTTTTGATGCTTGTTTTAGTTTTTTTGGTCCAAGACATGTAAGTATTTGGCCTAAGGTTTCCCACACTTGAAAATACATATACTTAGCCTTATTTCACCCTCATATCATCCAAAACATTCCTCAATACTTACTCAAACATTTACACAAATTTCACCCTAAATTCATGTCCCAAACTCAAGACCAATCTTAAGAAATTCTTCAAGGATCTCACTCAAGCTTCAAGTCTCCATCTTCAATCACTTTTAAGGGTTCTCCAAAATCAAGGTATGTGGTGTTGAACCATTGGGTCCTTCCACCCATGGTGCCTAAATCCACTTTTACTTAATAATGCATGATTTAAAGTTGATTTTACATGTGGGTCTTATATATTGAGAATTTTACTGCACAGTGATTTTTGTTCATGAAGTATGGTGGTTTTAGCATGTTTTTGAGCTCCAAATGTTGGATATAATGTTGGATTTGATGAGGGATTTTGATGTGAATGTCTTGAGGGTGTTGTAAGGTGTTGATTAATGCTTTTACTATAGATTTTATTGCACGATTTCATCTCTAAATTGCATGGCCTTTTACCCCCATTACACGCCCCCAAGGTGTTTGATAAAATGTCCGGTTATGGTTTCTTGAGGAAATGAAGGTCCAAAGCATGAGATATGATGTGAATAATGTTATGATAATGAAATGAGCTTATGTATATGTTTATTCCTACATTAGATATTGCATTAGAGTTATGATGAATCCTATATAAAGTGTTGCATAGACCACGCCCGATACGGGGGGATAAGAGCCCGGGGAACCATACGAGGGGTTTATACTTTGTCACCATGGATGTTTGAGCTATGACCATCGTCAATCATATGAGGGGTTTATACCTCTTCACCATAGATGTTGGGGTGCGACCATCATCAACCATGCGAGGGGTTTATACTTCGTTATCATGGATGTTGAGGTGTGTCTATCATCAACCAACCTCCAAGGTGTTTATACCTTGGAAAGCTAGCTTGGTCTCATCTTCACGTATGATATTCTATATGAGCATGATTTACTTAAGCATGTTTTACTTATGCGTTGATCATACATATCATATTGCTATATTTGTGCCTATTGCCTACAGTTATGCATTTTGAATGATTAGGCTTATCTCTTGTTGCATTGCATTCCACATACTTAGTATATTCAAACATACTAACACATACTCTTGCCTACATGATAACACCATGTAGGGACCTGAGCTTCTATTGATTCTCCTTGTGGCTAGATGGATTGTTCAAGTTAGCCTTGGTGGGTCCTCCATCCCGGGGACAAGGACTATTCTCTCACATTATGTATTTTAGATTCTCTTTACATTATTGTATACTTGTGACTATTAGTCTCAGTTGTATGTCTTGGCCCCCTCCATTATCTATGTAGTAGAGGTGTTGTCGGATAAGCTATGTATTTATGTTATGTGTTGACTCTATTAACTCTTGACTTTATGTTTTGACAAGTTCTCACTTAGTCTCTTTGCTCTTATATCCATTCTTCAAATGTTAATTAATTGCTTCCGCGACCAAGAATGTGTAATGATATGCTATGAGGCTTGTTTGGGGTTCCTTCAAGTTCCCCATTTGCGAGTCGCGTCTAGGCCCTAGGCTTAGGTCGTGACATATTTTATATAAAATGATGTATATTTGAGGCTTCTATTTTCAATGTTATTAATCATTGAGTCTTCTCTATTTTATGGAAATCTATCATTATCGATTCCATCCAACTATGTACTAGTTTCTATGGTTGATGAACAAAGATATGTTAGTTTACATGCTTTTTAATGTTGCTTCATTGTCATAAAATACCCATAGAGCCTTCCCCATTTTTATTTCTGCATTTCTTTATGTTCTATGCCTGTGAATGTTTATGATATTTAAGATGCCTTAGATGGGGTGCCTTCGGATATCTCGTTTGCCATATTATCACTAGGTCCCTAAGTCAGGTCACTACAATCATGTTGGCTTTGGCCTCTAGTAATTCTCAACCTCTTTGTTCCTCTAAAGAACTTTAATGGATGTCAGTTTATTGTTCCTCAATTGTCGAACTTGTCGGTCTAGAAGTTCATCTGGAACCTCTTCATAGGTCAAACTCTCTTTAACACTCACACTATCTAAAGGCCAAATAGATGTAGGATCACCAACATATATTCTCAAAAAGGATAGAGAACATTGGATGCATCGATGCCAATTATGAAGGAAAATCCTACTCCTAAGCTACTTAATAAAGATCGCTCAAGATCTATATAATAGGGAATAACCATCCCTTTCTTACAAAATGCACCACACCCGTCATGGGTGAACCTTTTAAGTAGACCAATCATCAACTTCAAATTCAAGCACCCTTCTCCTTACATCTAGATAAGATTTTGTTGACTTTGGGTAGCCTTTAGGCTTTCTCAAATGAGTCTAACTTTTTTCACAGCTTTAAATACCAACTCGGGTCCTATCAAAGCAACATTACTAACTTCAAACCACTCAATGGGAGACCCAAGTCTCGAACCACACAAATCCTCAAAGGAGTCATTTGGATGGTAGAATGATATTTGTTGTTCTAGACAAACTTAACCAATAGTAATTGCTCTTCCCAATTACCCTTAAAATCAATTATACGCACTCTCAACATACCTTTCAAGGTATGAGTTGTTGCTTCAGCTTGCCCATTGATTTGAGGGTAACAAGCGGTGCTTAACTTAACTTTTGTTTCTTAGGCCTTTATACAAAGACTTCCAAAATTGTGAAGTGAATTATGTACCATGAACCAAAATAATTGACAAGGAACCACCATAAATGTTGACCAATTCTTGAATATACATCTTTGCATAATCATTGATGGAGTAAGAAGTCTTAACCTATAGAAAATACACTGACTTGGTCATTCTATCCACTATAATTCCAATTGAATCATGTTTACTACAAGTATGAGGCAATTCCATTATAAAGTCTATATTCACATTCTCCTACTTCCAATGGAGATTTCAATGTCTTGAGCTAAGCCATACAATCTTTTATGGTGCACTTTCACTTGTTGACAATTGGGACATTTAGCTACAAAGCTTACTATGTCCTTCTTCATATTGTTTCACCAATTCACTTCCCTCAAATCTCTATATATGTTCGTGGATGTTGAATGAGTTGAATATCGAGAACTATAGGGTTCCACGATATTATCTTCTTTAAGATATCAATATCTGGAATACATAAGCGACATTGGTGATGATGTACAGTACCTTCCTCTTGGGTGAAAACCTCAATGGCCTTTTCAACAAGTGATTTCTTCAACTCAAAAAAAAGATTGGATCCTTATCTTGTTTTGCCTTCGCATCCAAAACGATAGATGATATCAAACCATTTTGAACAATTAAACTAGCCTCATTGGAGTCAAGAAAGAGAACACCCAAAAGGGCTAATCTATGTACATCTTTAACAATGTCCTTCTTCTTATCTTTAATATGGGCTACACTATTCATGTACAATTGGCTAAAAGCATCGACAACCACATTAACTTTAACTAGATTGCAGAGGACACTATGTCATAATTCTTTAGTAATACAAGATATCTCCTTTGTTGATGGTTCAAATCGCTTAGTTTAAACACATGTTAGAAGCTCTTGTGGTCGATGAATACATCAACATCGACACCATAGAGATAGTGTCTCCAAATATTTAATTTAAAAACAACTGCTACCAATTCAAAATCATGGTTAGAATAATTCCTTTCATACACTTTTAATTTCCTAGAGACTTAGGCTATGACCTTGCCATGCTTCATCAACACATAACCAAACCCGGTCCTTGAGAAATTGCAATACACCACAAAACTATTGAATCCTTCTAGAAACTTTAAACTAAAGGTTGAAGTAAGGTGATTCTTTAATCCTTAAAATCACTTTTCACATGCTTTTGACCATTGAATTTACACTTTCCTTTGTGGCACCTTAGTCCAAAGAGAAGCAATGGAAGAAAGAATTTCTACAAATCTTCTATAATAACTAGACAAACACAAGAAACTCTAAATGTATAAAGGAGACAAAGGTCTAGGCCAACTCTTTACCACCTCACCTTCTTAGGATCCACCCTAAAAGTTTCATTAAAGACATGCCATGGACCTTAACTAAATTTATATTTACTAAACTTGGCAAATCATTGATGATCTCTTATGCTTTGCAACATAATTCTCAAGTGAACCATACATTCCTCTTCACTTTGGTAGTAAACCCATATGTATTCGATAAAGACAATGATAAACATATGCAAATATGGTTTGAATACCCAATTCATTAGGTTCATGAAAGCTTCAAGGGACATTGTTAATGCAAAGCGCATGACCAAAAACTCATAGTGACCATATAGTTTCCTAAATCTCATCTTTGGAATATCACATTCCCTTATTCTCAATTGATTGTATCATGATCGAAAATCAATCTTCAAGAAGTATTTTGCACCTTGTAGTTGATTGAGCAAGTCATCGATTCTTTGAATAGGGTAATCATGACTTTGTTCAATTGTTGATATTCAATAAACATGAAAAGTGATCCATTCTTCTTTTGGAAAAGTGGCACCCAATAACTTTATGCTCTTATATATCCATGTTCAAGCCTCATTTGGTTAGATTAGGGGTGTTTTAGGTTCATCGAAGACTCCTAGTACCTAAACTAGTTCAAGAATTCCCTAAAAGTTGAGTCCAATACCAATTGGTTAGACTTCCAATGCTATCTTAACCTTCCTTAAAGACTTTAACACTATTCTAAAGGATCAAACTCATTACTCTCATCTCAAATAAACTCTCAATTCTCTAAAGAACATCCACTAAGAGCCCAATACCAATTTCAAGGAAACCTAAGAACAAGTTTGGATTCCAAGACCCACTTCCAAGCTTCCATTCTTCCTCAATTGAATTTCAAGAAACTTATAGTCTAAGTTATGTGGGTTTCTTTCATGGGTTCCTTTCACCTATGATACCCAAGCCTCCTTTTACTCAAATTGCATAATTTAAAGTTGATTTACAAACAGGTCTTGCATATTACCAAATTCACTGCACATTATGTTAATCCTATGTGAAATTGTGATTGTTTTGCTATGTTTTGAACTATAAATCTTTGATCTAGATTTGAGGAGCAATTTTAATGTATGTTGCACGATGGTGTTGCATGTGTTGATTGGTAGTTATACGATGTATTTTTTTTGCATTATTTCATCTCTATATTTCATGGTTTTATACTAGCATTACACACCCTCTAAGTGTTTGATAAAATGTCTGGATGTGGTTTCTTGAGGAGTTGAAGGTCCAAAGAATGAGATATGATATGATTGAGTATATGATGATGAAATAAGCTTATGTATATGATACACTCTATAATAAGTATTGCATTAGACCATGCCCATTCCGGATAACCTAGCTGAGGGATTAATATCTCAAACACCAGGATGGTAGGTGAGATTGCCACTAAACTAGATGAGGTTTTTGTACCTAACACACTAGGGTGATGGGTGCGATCATCCATAATCTAGATGAGAGGTTAGTACCTCATACACTAGGATGATGGATGCGATCATCACCAACCTAGATGAGCGGTTTGTACCTCACACACTAGGTTGATGGGTGAAATCTTCACTAACCAACCAAGGGGTTTGTACTTTGGAAATCTAGCTTGGTCTCTTGTACACATATGATATCCTATATGAGCATGAGTTACTTAAGCATGTTTTCCTTATGTATTGATCATACATGCCATATTGATATATTATGCCTATTGCCTATTATATGCATTTTGATTATGATGCCTATCTCTTGTTGCATTGCATCCTACATACTTAGTACTTTCAAACGTGCTAACGCATACTCTTGCCTACATGATATCACCTTGTAGGAACTGGTGCCCATGTTGATCATCCTCCTCCTCTATGTGGCTAGTTTGATGCTACTTAAGCTAGTAGACGAGTCCTCCACTTTGGGGACCTTAGTCTAAGTTGTTCGTATCATGTATTAAGACATTCTTCTTTATGTTCAATTTTGACTATGAGGGTGAGCCCGATTTCTTTGTCTTGGCAGCCGCTCTTATCTATGTATTAGAGGTGCTTGTTGGGCATGTTATATATTTATGATATGAGCTTGACTCTTTGTCTATTTTTTATGATATTATGCAAGCTTTCCCTTAGCCCCTTTGCCCCTATTCTTACACCTTATGTCTTTTGTGTGCTTCCACGACCAATGATGTGTAATGAAAAATTACAAGGCTTGTTTGGGGTTCCTTTTGGTTCCCCATTCGCCGTGTCACATCTACATACTTGGCTTGGGTCGTGAAAAACTTTGTATAAGAGCACTTGGTTGATAGATCCTCGGAGTCCAACATAGCGCATTGATTAGGTTTATATTCATGGTTGTGAAGTGCACCATGGCTATTAATGGGAGGCTATAAGATGTTTTAGGAAATGTTCCCCTTCTTCATGTTCTAAGTTGTGCTATAGAGTTGTTATAAGATTCCCCCCTAATGATTGTTCTTTGCTATGCTAGATCATGCCTAACACTCGAGGAAGAAGGTCCTATACTCTCGAGGAGCAACCTACCAATGGTGAGCTCCGGGGCTCTCACTATGCTTGCCCAAGTTGTGTCTAACCAAGTCAACCAAGGGGCCCAAGCCCCTCATGCTACTACCCAGGAGCTATGGTAAGATACTTCATAAGGATGAATCCTCTAGTGTTTTATTGGTCAAAGGTGGATGAAGATCTACAAGAGTTCATTCATGATTTCTACAAGATCTTGAATATCATGGGTGATGGGCCAAATGAGAAGGCGGAGTTAGCAGGGTACCAACTTAAAGGGGCAGCCCAAATATGGTATGATCAATGGAAGGGTGAGAAGGGAATGGGTAATGTGGTGCTTTAAGAGTAGTTCAAATCGGCTTTTCTTAATCAGATTTTCCCTATTGAGCTTAGAGAAGCTAAGTTGGTGGAGCTTATGAACTTGAAACAAAGTGCTATGAGTGTGAGGGAGTATGCCCTTAAGTTTAATCAACTTTCAAAGTATGCTCCTCATTTGGTGGCCGATCCTACATCTAGGAGGAATAAATTTTTGATGGAGGTCTCCGACTTGGTGAGTGAAGAATGCCGATCTGCCATGCTAATCAGGGACATGGATTTGGATCGGTTGATGTTATATGCCGAGCAAATAGAGGAAGAAAAGTTGAGGAAGAGAAAGGGGCATGAGGCCAAGAGGGCTCGGTTTGAGGGTAAATTCCAAAAGGGTACTAGATTTCATCAAGGGCAAGGGTCTCATCATGCTACTAATAGGGGGTTTGCTAATGACCTCCTTAGTCCTCAAGGTGTTGATACTGTGGCTCCTAATGGCGTGTATCCTAAATGTGTATGGTGTCATAGGGGCCCATGATTGAAGGATTCTAAAGTATACTATAAATGTGGGGAGCTTGGTCACAAGAAGATGGATTGTCCAAGAAACCGTGGCAAAGGCCAGGGTGCAAATGCAGTTCCATTGGGTAGAGGTGGTCCTCAAGGTGATGCACCAAGGCACAATCGGTTTTATGCTATTCATGGGAGGCAAGGGATTGGTGAGGTTCCCAATGTTGTTACTAGCATTTTGAAAATCTTTGATTTTGATGTATATGCTATGATTGATCCGAGTGCCACTCATTCCATTGTTACCCCTTTTGTTGCTAAAAAGTTCCATGTTGAACCTGAGTTATTGCATAAGTCATATGAAGTGTCTACTCCTATTGGCGCCTCTATTGTTGCTAGGAATGTTTATAGAAGTTTTCCTATTTGGATTTTGCATAAGCCGATGCCATGTGATCTTGTTGAATTAGACATGGTAGATTTTGATGTCATTCTTGGGATGGATTGATTGCATGCTTATTATGCTTCTATTGATTGTAGAATCATACAGACAAGTTTCACTTCCCAAATGAACTTGTACTTGAGTGTTAGCGTCATGATGTGGTGGTAAATGGTGATCTCTTGCATTAAAGCACGTAAGTTGATATCTAAGTATCATCTTCTGAGGGTTAAAGATGTGGAGTCCAAAGTCCGTTCTATAGAGTCCGTTCCGGTTGTAAATGCATTTCTTGTTGTCTTCCCAAATGACCTTCCTAGTGTACCTCCCGAAAGGGAGATAGATTTTGGCATAGATCTTCTTCCCCACACTTAACCCATCTCCATTCCCCCTTACCGCATGACCCCAGCAGAGTAGAAGGAGTTAAAGGAGTAATTGAAAGATTTATTGGAGAAAGGATTTATTAGTCCTAGCCAATCACCTTGGGGTACACCAGTGTTGTTTGTAAAGAAGAAGGATAGGTCATTTAGAATGTTCATTGACTATCGGCAACTCAATAGGGTCACTATAAAGAATAGGTATCCTCTTCTAAGGATTGATGACTTGTTTGACCAATTGCAAGGGGCTAGTTTTTTATCTATGATTGATCTTCGATTTGCATATCATCAAGTGACGGTGAAGGAGTGTGATATTCCCAAGACAGCCTTCCGGACTAGATAGGGGCATTATGAATTTGCGGTGATGTCTTTAGGGTTGACTAATGCACCGACCATCTTCATGGACCTAATGAGTAGGGTCTTCAAACCCTACCTTGATTCCTTTGTTGT
>JAPFFP010046259.1:0-11097 GCA_026153255.1 Solanum medicagineum
CACACTGGTCTATCAGCTGCATCAGCAGTTCCATTGAAATAACTTACTACCAAAAGCAAATCTGCAACTCTTTGAACCTCCCAATCATTTTGTACCCTACTAAACTTGAAAATCCAACCTTGTGCGCGCTCCACATTTGAGCTATAGTGGACCTAGTCTGTTGACTGATTCCAACCTTGCGCTGCACATTTGACCTATGGTGGCCATAGTCTGTTGACTGAACAGAAGCAGATCAAGGAAGTGCGATTTCAAGCTCCTTCCATAGTCTGTTGACTGAACAGAAGCAGATCAAGGAAGTGTGATTTCAAGCTCCTTTCACATATCAAAATTTCATTCCAGAACTCAATATTTAGACTATTACCAACCTTTGAGTTAAATATTTTCTTGAAACTGGGGCCACAGTCTCCAAATAGCCTACCAGACACTGCAACCAAAATTTCCAAGGGCATCTTCAGTGATCCAGTGACTTTGAAGTCCATATTTCTCAATGATGAATCTTTTCCATGAAGGCATATCCTCAGCATAAAACCTCCATAACAATTTTTGCAAAAGAAAAGTTTTGGAGACTGAGGTTCTTAATACCTAATCTCCCTACTTCTTGTGATATGTTACAGCATCCCATTTTACAAGGTTGTAACCTTTCTACTCCTTTTTTCCATTCCACAAAACAGTTCTTCTAAGAAAATTTATTCTCTTCTCAATACTCTTTGGTATAGGAAATAGGCTAATCATATAGGGAGGAAGGGATTTGACACAGATTGAACTAGTGTTAATCTCCCTCCTAAGGACAAATATTGACTCTTCCATCTTGCCAATCTCCTGTCATATCTCTCTAGTACTTCTCCCCAGATCTCCATCTCCTTGTTCTTGCCACCCAGGGGCATCCCTAGGCACTTTGTGGGTAAGGCAGCTACCTGGCATTCGAGATTACTTGCTAATACTACCTCCATTCTATCAATTTTGTTCACTGGGTAAAGACAACTCTTTTACCAACTAACATGAAGACCAGAAATGCCTTCAAAATAGTGAAGATGGCCCTATTATGTCTATTCTGTGATACTTCAGCTTCACAAAATATTAGTGAGTCAGCTGCATAAAGCAGATGTGTGACTCCCCTTTCATTTTCAATATGTGCCTACACTTGAGCTTGGAAACCCTTTAACCAACCATTTGCCCTTTTCATCCTGATCATGTGGTTGAGCCCCTCCACAGCTAAGATAAACAAAACAAATGTGATATAGGATCACCCTGCCTCAACCCCCTCTCAGACCAAAAGAAGCCTTCATTATTGCCATCACAGAGAACTTTACATTAGAGATGCATAAAAGTATCCAGTTGACCCATTTTTACCAAAACCCATGTCTTTCAGCACCTTCAATAGCAACTTCCAGTTAACATGGTCATATGCCTACTCTAGGTCACGTTTTTTATAAGATCCCTAGAGCTTTTTGTTTCACTCTGGAGTCCAGTAATTCATTTGCTAAGAGAGCCACATCCCTAATCCACCTGCCTTTTAGAAAAGCCATTTGGTGTTCATTTACTACTTTCTCCATACCTAACTTCAAACTTTCAAAAATAAGCTTGGAGAGTATCATTTGGACACTTCCTATTAGAGTGATAGGTCTGAAATCCATAAGCATCTCAGCTCCAGCTTTCTTCGATATTAAGCCTATGAAGGTGGCATTGAAAGACCTTGCAAATAAATCTTCCTGATGGATGTTATGACAAGTTCCCAATAGATCCTCCTTCACTATGTCCCAACAAACTTCGAAGAAACACATTCTCATACCATCTGGGCTCGGGCCTTTGTCTCCATCACTTGCTTGGTTACATTCAGCACCTCTTCTTTCGAGAAAAGTCTTTGAAGTCAATCTTGTTCCTCTTGTGAAATGGTTAGTAAATCTATCATGTCAAAACTTGGCCTCCAAATTTTTTATTCTGAGTAAAGTCTTTTATAAAACTCAACCAAAGTAGTCTTAATTTCATCAGGTTTTACCATTTCTTCTCCTCCAACCACTAATCTATCAATAGTGTTAAATCTTCATCGAGCAGTTGCATTCGTTGGAAACATTTTGTGTTGTTGTCACCCTACTTCAACCACAACTCTAGATTTCTGTCTCCATTTGTCTCCTCATTTTCAACCATATCTTCCAATTGAAGTACAATCTATATATTCCAATTCAACCACAATGGTTTCTCTTACCATCATTTCTTCCTCGGGTAAATCCCTTCTTTCCATTGTCAGATCATTTCTTGCCAATTCTTTTAGTAAAGTCCTTTTTGTTGGTCGCTTCCCCAAAGGTGGTTCTGCTCCAATGTTTCAGCTTATGTTTGAGTATTCTAAGTTTAACATTTAGCTTATACACTGGAAAACCTTCCACAGTGAACTAATTCCATCATGAATGCACCAATTCCTTAAACCCCTCCACTTTTAACCACAAATTTTCAAACTTAAAGTTTGATATTTTCTTGCTTATGGAGCTTGATTTTTGAGGCAAGGGTTTTCCAGAAACCACCTCTCTATCTCTATGAGATAATCGTAAGATCTGCATACATTTTACCCTCCCTAGACCCTACTTATGAGGTTCCACTTTGTATGTTGTCATTGTAAAGTTTGATATTTTCTGTTCCCAGTCTCCACATTCTAGAGTAACAGAATAGTCCAGACATTGCTCTAGACATCAGCTTTTGTCTAGTGTTCCTAAAGCTCTCCTCCCACTCCATAGAGAACAAGCATCTTCATGTCTGGCCGCACTAGGATGATTGACTCCCCTAAACCATGTGAATTTTCCTCCACTCACGTGAGGATCATGCAGTTCCATTTCTTCAATCCACCTTGTAAAGTTGTTCATTACATTAGTGATTCGGTTGCACCCTCTTCATTCCCCCATACTTCTGATTGTGTTGACATCACACATGCCACCAAAGGTCCCCCACAGAATTCTTTAACTGCATATATCTCTGGTCCCCCACACCAGAGTCTGTTTAATCCTCCTCTCCTCCTCCCTCTGGTTAAACAAAAATCTAGCTGCCTTATCTGCTATGAACTACTGACCCGAGTTAAAAGTCAATTCTAGGATGATTATGACTGACCTTCTTTCCCTCACATTTATCAAACTAATATATCTCCCAGACATTAAAATTTCTAGCACAGAAGATCTCGGAAGATTCTCAGTTTTCTTCCACCTTTTGACAACATTTCCCCTTTCATCCTCGATGCCTATCTCAGTACTTGGATGATCCAGATCACTGATCGCTTGCTGAAGGAAGTTCTAGGGATAGCATCACTGCTCTTTTCTGTCCATTCATACCACTCCACTGCTGTCCCCGTGATTCAGTTGATATCAAAAGACTTAAGCCAATAGCAAAATAGATACGATCTTCCATATGCACAAGAAGGTTTGAGGGGAAAAGATAAAAACAATGATGATTTCCAGTAAAACCATAAGGATCACCAGCGGCAAAGGATGGTTCCAAATGGTTTATGACATATCTTGGTATGTGATTCCTAAAAAAAGCTTTCAAAGTTCTTTTTGAGTTCAACAGAAAATAACTTATACAACAAAGGTAAAATCAACAGCAGATCCAAGCACATCACCTGTTTAGCTCATCCTGAAAGAGGAAAACAAAAGCTACAACAGAGGTAGGATCAGGTAAAACGTAATGGCCACAAAGAAACAAGAGCTTTGACGCTCTCCAGAAAGTACCATGATCCATCTATTCTAAACAGTGGTTTCGGTAATCTATGCAGTTAATCTGAGAAGGGTGTAAATCAGAAGTTTCGCGTACCACAAAACACCAGCCTTAAGTAAGTTATCTTGAAATTCAGAGGACACAGAAACATGAGCAATTGTCTGAAGGGAAGCATCAACAGCAGCTGGTACAAGCTCAAGTTCAGTACAATGTATAATATCATCAACTAGGCCAGAAAATTCAAGCATGTCAGCTCTGGCATTCTCAAACTGACTCAACACTGAAAAGGTTCTCATCACATTTGTGACAATGACAGTAGATGGTTCACTTGCAGGAGTAGTTGGTTGAACTACACACATACAACGGGACAGAAGATTTGCAAGAAGTTGTATTCCGCCATCCCTTACAAGTTCTTCACCATTCAGTGAAGAAGATGCACACCTGAGGCATTAAAAAGCATGGAAATATTTCATACAGATGAAAGGGGTACTACAGAAAATAAAAATTCAATTATATCCAGAGAACACACGTTAGCCATATCAATTCGGATGCAGCAACAAGAAGAGATGCTCGATCAGAAGAGAGGAAATTGTTGTCATCTTTATCCACAGTGATTGCATTTAACAGCATTGGATAACCAGCATATTTAAATGGCTCCAATACATCTCCATGCCGTCTGTACAAAATGCATTGTCCCTTCAATAGAAGCAATAGTCTCCAAAGTTGTGGACCTTGCAGTCCTTGCATTGTGGCCTGAACAAAGTGTTTGAGAAGAAAGAAAAGATGTAGAAGTAAATATACATGTGGATTTAAAGGACATGATAAGAACAAAAATATCTTCAAAAGTATACACAAGAAGCAACCAAATGACAAAGCCAGTAAACTCATCTACAAGCTATATTTTTTTGACAAAAGTAACAAGTTGGTATAAAAATCTTCAGCACTAAGGCTGGAATCCAAAAAATTTATATCACATAGTTACATCAAACTGAGTAGGCTCAGCAACCCAAAAAAGAGAAAACTATCTCAGGTCCTATTTCATCTTACAAGGATCCTAGAATGTCTACAATTGCTACAGGATCATCTATATACTCTGAACTACACCAGTAGCAAAAAGTGTTAATACAGTCTATTTTAATCTTCTGTGAAGGACTGCTAATACTTTCAAAACATCTTGAAGTTCTCTCTTTCCAAATGGTCCACCATATCACTGCTCGGACAATTTTCCATCTGGTTTTGTCTATGCTACCACTCCTTTCATTGTTCCAGCTTACTAGAGCCTGACCTTCCCTTTCAGGCATGGTCCACCTTATGCCTCTGAAACTAGTAAACAAGTTCCATAGCTGGCTGACTATCTTTACAATGTAAAAAACAGATGGTTGATTGTCTCTGCCTTTTGCTCACAAAAAAATATCTTAAGACACATTTCTATGCCCCTCTTCATGAGGTTTTCTTGAGTCAAAACAGCACCTTTCACTACCAACCAAGTGAAAACTGCCACTTTTTATGGTATTTTCACTTTCCATATAAGCTTCCACGGTAAGAAGTTGATTTGAGACCCCATCTGATTCAAATCCTTATAGGCAAAGCTGACTGTGAAAGAACCTTTGGTATGGCATTGCCATTTGAGGGTATCATCTCCTTCGTTTGGTCCTGTATACTGATCTAGAGTGCCATAAGATCCAGTCATTCTTTCCATCTCCCAATCTTACATCAATCTTCGGTATGTCAAGTTCCATTCCTGAGGAGTCCATACTTCTTGCAGAGTCGCCTTCTGCTACTGATTCAGTACATGAATATCTGGAAAATGCTGCTTGAGACTGCCACTACCTGTCCAATCATCTTCTCAGAACATGATCTTCCTTCCACAAATTACATTGAAGCTTGTTCTTTCATAGAAAGCACACCCCCAGTTTTTGATTGACCTCCACAAACTGATGCCATAGGCAGCAAGTACTTCTTTAGTCTTCCAAAAGCCTTACTTCTCATATTTTGCTTGAATCACCCTACCCCATAGTATCCTCTCTTCTTTTAGGAATCTCCAAAGCCATTTCATAAGCAAGTTTTTGTTCTGTATTCTCAGTTTTCTATGCCTAGTTCCCCATGCTTCTTAGATAGGATTACAGTCTTCCATTTAACCAAATGGAAACCTTTGTTCTCCTTGTCTCCACTCCACCAAAAAATTCTCCTTAGGGCATCAACTCTTTCTTCCACTTTAGCTGGAAGGGGAAAAATTGACATCAAATTAGTAGGCAAGGCATCCAAGACTGAGTTGATCAAAACTAATCTTCCCCCTCTAGAAAAATATTGTGTTTTCCACCTAGACAACCTCTTTTCACATCTCTCCACAACTCCATTCCAAATCTCCTTTGATTTACTTTTTGCACCCAGAGGCATCCCGAAATAGATAGTTGGTAACTGCCCTGTCTCTCCTCCCATGACTTCTGTAAGTTGTTGGATCTTGTTCACCTCATTAATTGGGAAAATATGACTTTTGCTTCAATTTATGTGTAGATCAGAGGTTGCTTCAAAAAGAATAAGAATTATCCTCAGAATCTTGAGTTGTTTCTTCTCTGCATCACAGAAGATGAGGGTATCATCTGCATATTACAAATGTGTGATTTCGACTCTTGCATTCCCATCTTTTGCAACACGAAAACCTCTAATCTATCCATTACTATGTTGTCTTTATCATGTTATTCAAACCTTCCATCACCAGAATGAACAGAAACGGTGATAGGGGGTCACCTTGTCTCAATCCTCTGTTCGAGGGGAAGAAACCTTCTGGCGAGCCATTTATTAGCACTGAAAATCTGACAGTACTTATGCAAAATCTCATCCACCTGATCCACTTCATTCCAAATCCCATCCTTTGCATGATTCCAATCAAAAAACTCCTATTAACATGATCATATGCTTTTTCTATATCCACCTTGCACATAATTCTTGGAATCTTGTCTTTCATCTGGAATCTAGAAACTCATTAGCTATGAGAACTACATCAGTGATCATTAGCTAGAAACTCATTAGGAAGGTGGAGAACATGTCTTTCAAGGAAGCATTAACCTGGGCGGACCCAGCATTAGATCTAAGAGGTAGATACCAAAAGGAGGAGTCAATGACAGAGCCCAGCTTCTTGCTGTCAGAAGACTATATTCTGAAAAGTTAAAAGGCTTTTGAAATCTTGCGTGGTTGGATCCTTCATAGAATAGGTGGGTTCACTAGAGGCTATTGGAAATTGGAACGAGTGGCAAATGATTTGAAGATCACGGAACTAAGTGACACCTAATTCTTGTTTCTCTTGGTAAATGAGCAGCAAATCTGTTAAGATACTCCAAGGAGGAAAAAGGTAGTTTGATGGTAATTTCATGAAGTTGGAAGGTGACTGGAGCAGGATGGTTTTGCGGATGCACTTTCTCCGGCAATGCGGTGATGGTAAACTTGGTGGGCCTCCCTGTTCATATTTGGTGTAAGAACATGGAGGGTCTTTGTGGAGGCTTTGTGAATGTTATTTGCAGCCTACAAGACATGTCTAGAATGAGGAAAGGAGGAGGGCTCATGTCTCCATAACGGTGGGTGATGGTGAAATGGGGTATAGAATCTGGCTGTCAATTCAGTTCGGTCCAGCGATGTTGGTGTGTGTGTGGGTGGGGGGGGGGGGGGGGGTTTAATTGGGAGGGGAGGAGAAATAGGGCGGGCCAAAGGTGGATCCTTGCCGGAAGTCATGGAAGGGGCAGCTATGTTCATAAAGAAGAAGAAAAGCATTTGAAGTTTGGAAGGAGAGAACAAACCCTAAGGAGGAGAAAAGACCATCTTACCTGTATTCATGAGTCTAAATCTGCACATGCAGTATATTCAGCTGCACACCCAGAAATAATAAAAAAGAATACAGTTCTTTTTCTGAGTAGTGTTGGCAAACTTTTGGAAGTTCCTTTTGAGGGAAAGGTGGATAGGATGTTAGAATTATTTGGAGATTAAAAACGAGACAAAAGGGGTTAGAGAAAAGGAGGAAGGTGATTGCAGGGAAGGAGGAAAGGAGATTTTTTTTTATGAGAAATGGTAAGTTTGTATTCTTCAGCATTAAGATATGCTGGCCACCTTCAAACTTCATCGTACAATTACAAATTTCCAATCAGCTCTACAATTTGATCTACATCCACTATACATAATTGCTTACACCAAATAAGTAAAGATACTAAACAATTCCATTTGACTTTGTGAATGGAATAAGATCTATCTTCAAAACATCTTCCATTCCTTTCTCTCCGCACAGACCACCATATGCATAATGGTATTAACTTCCACCATCTTTTTCGAGTCTTGCTTCCCCTTGTCTACTCCAGCAACAGAAAATATCAGCTGTGTGCTTTGGCATGGTCCAACTTTGACCGGTGATGTTGAGAAAAAGTTCCCAGAGCTGTGTTGTGAACTTGCAGTGTAGGAATAGGTGACTGTTTGTTTCCCTTGTTAGATTACCTAGAAAACATCTTGGTACTAGTGTCCTTCCTTTCTTCTGAAGGACTTCTTGGGTTAGACAGGCTCTTCTAATTACTAACCCGGTGAAACATTGCACTTTTGTAGGAATTACACCTCTCCAAATATGCTTCCATTGATATTGACTTTTCCAGATCCCCCATGTCTTCCTCTCTTATAGGCACTATTAACTGTGAACTTGCCCTCCTTGTTGTGTTTCCAAATAACCCTATCTATTGCATTTGTGTCAAGGTTAGTAACCCCTAATTTTTCTACCAATGAGGCCACTCTCTCTATTTCCCAGTCATTCAAAAGTCTTTTGAAGGATAAGTTCCATCCTTGTATAGATCAGCAATCACTGACCTTGGCGTTAGGATTGATGCAAATGGAAAAGAGGTCTGGAAATGATTCACTCAAAGAAGTCTGATCAATCCAACCATCTCTCCAAAATTTGAAACTATTGTCGTTCCCCACTTTGAGAATCAAAGTTTCTTCTATAATGCTCCAGAATGTTCTGATTGTTCTCCATACTCCCCATCCATATGGTGTTGTAACAGTGTATGTGCATCTTGGATTCAGCTCCCCATATTTTGTTGTTATCACTTCCTTCCAGAGAGCCTTATCCTCTATGATGCATCTCCAAAGCCATTTCATCAAAAGACATCTATTTTGGACTTTAAGATTTCTGATACCCAGGCCCCCTCTTTCCTTGCTTAGCATTACAGTATCCCACTTCACCAGATGGTAACCCTTGCTTTCTTTCCCTCCTTGCCATAGAAAGTTCCTTCTAAGCCTGTCTAGTTTCTTGACAACTTTAGGAGGTATTGGGAATAAGGACATAACATAAGTGGGCAGGGAGTCCAGCAGAGTTAATCAAAATCACTCTGCCTCCCAATGAGAGATATTGTGCTTTCCACCTTGCGAGCTTCTTTTCTGTCTTTTCTAGGATCCCATCCCAAATCTCCAGTGCTTTATGTTTGCTCCCTAAAGGCATACCCAAATAAGTGGTTGGCAATCCTTCAATTTTACATCCCAAAATGCTAGCCAAACCTTGAATTTGGGGTACATCTTTAACAGGAATCAAGCTGCTCTTCCCACAGTTAACCTTTACGCCTGACACTGCTTCACAGAGATTCCAAATCAATGTGATAAAGTTCAGTTGTTCAGCCTTTGGTTCGCACATGATGATGGTATCGTCTGCATACAGTAAGTGACTGATTTATTTTACCCTTCCTGATCTGTCCCCTTTATTGAAGCCTTTGATCCATCTGTGTTGTGTTGCTAATCTAATCATACTATCAAAACCTTCCATTGCTAAAATAAAGAGGAAAGGAGATAAAAGGTCCCCCTGTCTCAATCCTCTTTCTGAGGGGAAGAAGCCGACTGGTTCTCCATTCACAAGGACTGAAAATCTAACTGTCTTGATGCATACTTCTATCCATTTCAGCCAACTGTTGCCAAATCCCATTTGTCTCAAAGTGTTCGGCAGATAAGACCAATTTACATGGTCATAAGCTTTTTGGATATCCAACTTGCATAATAAACCTGCATCTCCACCTTTCAATCTTGAGTCTATGCATTCACTAGCTATTAATGCAACATCAATGATCTGTCTCCCTTTAATGAAAACCATCTGATTCTTGTTGACTAGTTTGCTTATCACCTTTTTCAGCCTCTCTGCTAATAACTTGGCTATGATTTTGTATACTCCTCCTGTCAAACTTATTGGTCTATAGTCCTTCAACTCTAAGGATCCAATCTTTTTGGGAATCAGAGCTATGAATGTTGCATTGAAACTCTTCTCAAAAGCCTGATTGGAGTGAAAGTGAGCCATAGTGTTGATTAGGTCTCCCTTCAATACATCCCAGAAAGTTTGAAAGAAAATCATAGGGAATCCATCTGGGCCCGGTGCCTTCTCCCCGGTGCCTTCTCCTTAGCACACATCCTCATACTTTCCAAAATTTCTTCCTCTTAAAAGGTCTTTGTAACCAAGTTTGTTCTTCCTCAGATTTCACATTAACATTCTGAATGTTTAGATCAGGCCTCCATTCTTCAGATTCTTTGTATAGATTCATGTAAAAATTTTGAACTGCTTCTTTGATCAAAACCTGATCCTTCACCATGTTTCTTTCCACCTCAAGTTTTTTGTTGCCTTGTTTCAGCCATCGTATCCTGGATCCCTGTTTCCAAGCCATCTCCTCGTTCTCAGCTATCTCTTCGAACTCCATAGCTACATTTGTCTTCTGCAATACTTCATCATCAGTGAGTGCCCTGTGCTCCTGTATGGTTTCCCAGCTTGCTATCTGATTCAAAACCTCTTCTTTTCTTTGTTTCCAGTTACCTCTGTTGTCCCTACTCCATTCCTTCAGCTTTGTCTATAATAATTTCATTTTTTTCGCCAATATGAAGCCTGGCCTGCCTTCCACATTTAATGAAATCTACCACTCCTTTACTTTGTCCTTGAACCCCTCCACTTCCAGCTGCCATGATTCAAATTTGAAGTAGGATTTCTTCCAGGTCCATTCTCCACATGTCAGATCAATAGGGTTGTGATCTGATGTTAACTTCAGTAAGACATCCTGTTTAATCTGAGAAAATAAAGGTGTATATGGGTGGAAGTAGAGAAAGGAGAGATGTTCTAAAGGAGAAGAGGAATCCATGAAAGTTAAAATAATTACATGGAATGTGAGGAGATGAATGACCCAAATAAGAGGGCCATCATTTATATTTATTTATTTATTTATTCTTGAGAATTGGTAAGTTTGTATTCTTCAGCATCAAGGTATGCTGGCCAACTTCAAAATTCATCACACAAATTAAAAATGTCCTATCAACTCTACAATTTGATCTATATCCTCTAAATATAAATGTTTACACCAAAAAAGCAAAGATACTAAACAATTCCATTTTACTTTGTAATGGAACTGGATC
>JAPFFP010046260.1:0-11097 GCA_026153255.1 Solanum medicagineum
TATAGTTTGGTTGTAGGCTGACTTGTCTTGGTGGGATAAGACGAGTGCCATCACGCCTAAATTTCGGGTCGTGACATTACTATAATGTTATTATATTATCCGGAGGCATTTACAATCCCATGTACAATTGGTGTATCTTAATTTGCCAAAACATTGTGTGATCTTGGGGCAAGCATCAAACTGATTTTCCTTGCCATTTTCAAATAACTAGGCTTGGGTATTCCATCACCAACTTTCATAAGACTTCTCGTAGTGGACCACTCCATTATAAATGCTAGTGGAAATTCTCTATAACACATTGATAAGAATTGACAAGTTTATCTTTCCAGCTGATTTTGTCACACTTGATTGTGAGTTTAATGTCGAGATAACAATCATTTTAGGTAAGCCATTTTTAGCCACTAGTAGGGTGTTGGTAGATGTTGAATGCAGGAAAGCTAAGTTTAGGATGAATAATGAGGAAGTGATCTTCAATATGTGTAAGTCAATGAAACAACCTAAAGATACCAAGTTGTCTCTTATATTGGTGTTGTTGATGAAGCCGTGGCTAGTGTTGAAGAGGTGTTTAAAATTGGTGAGTCTCCTGTGGTGTCATTACTTAACCATAATGGGCATGTGATTGAAGATTATTTTGAGGTTGTTGCAGCCCTTGAGGATGTGGGTTTTTATCAGAAGAACCTCAAGAAGCTGGACATTCCTCCAGCCAAACCCCTAATTCAAGAACCTCTGAAGCTAGAGCTAAAAGATCTTCCTTCTAATTTGAAATATGCATTCTTGGGTAGTGGTAAAACACTATCAGTGATTGTGGTGGCCAATTTATTGGCCCACCAAGTGGTGATAGTGACTAGTATTTTGTTAAGATTCACCAAAGCAATTGGTTGGACCATAGCAGAAATAATTGGGATACCTCCCAATATTTGCTCTCACAAAATAATCTTGGTCAAGCATTGCAAGCCTAGTATTGAGACTCAATGGAGGCTAAATCATTCAATGTGATAAGTGCTAAAAAAGGATATCATAAATTGATTGGATGCCAGAGTTGTTAATTCAACATCAGGCAGTAGTTGGATGAGTCTGGTACAATGCGTTCCAAAGAACGACAATTGATGTGAAGCCAAAATATAAAACTTTTAATGCTTGCTTTGGCATATTTTAGGGGATTTAATTATTGTTTTGTGTTGTTTTTACAGAATTATAGTATTCGTGGAATTTTGGTGTTGATTGCAGCTTTTGTGGACATTTCGCCTTATACGAGCCCATTTAGGGGCCGTGGTTTGATCCACAAGTCGTAGATAGTGCTCATGGATGAGATGAAGAGAAACTAGAGATTTCTGCAGATTGGAAGTATGAAGAATAGGATAGTTAGTGGTCCAGTTAATGACCCGTACACCTGCTTGTTGAAATAAAAGCGCAAAAATCAGACTTTTAGTTCACGATAAAGAACACGACTTGTATTCCAAATTACAAGCCATGTATGATTGTTTGTAAAAAGTCCCTAAGTTTTGAAGGAAGAACTATGGTTGTGTGAACCATGAAGAACTAACAAAGTAAAAACTGAATAATTTGTAATCCTTGGAAAGTGTATATGCATGTATTATTTATCTCTTTGTTCTGATTTGTTTTAACGATGGCCAATTAACTTATTCTTACTCACCGGTCCAAGGAGGTAACAAATGTGAAAAGAGATAAATAATAGAGATTTGATGTGATTGCACTCATATAGTTAGCTTGAATGGCCTAAGGAATAGCTAAATCTGGGACCAAAGTAAGGGTTAGTAACGCATACACCTATTGATGGTCTAAGTTGCATGGTGAAATTCATCTATTTGCCGGCCCAAGGTCCTACGTGAGCATAACTTAGTAGTTCTGCATATTACACACAAGAAATGGTTACATTATGATGTTACATTGTGTTAGAAAGTCATGGGAAACACAATGCCCTAGTTATCCTCTCTCACAAGTTTCGTGATAGTTGGAATCCTATTTGACATTAGTCGAGGTTTTATTTACTATTTTCTTTAAATAATAAAACCCCTATTGGAAACAAGATGATTAATTACTTGACGTTTCTTTGACCATTCCAAGTCTAGACCATATTCCACATGGGATCTACCCTAACCATTGTTAGCTTCTATATTTGACAATGACTGCTTATGCTTTAATTGGGAGGTGTAATTTCGGCTGATCAAACTTTGATGCCATTTCAATGGAATACAACTTAGATTTGTTTAGTTAGAGTAATTAGAGATTAATCCTTATTTTTGTATTTTATTTTATTTTTTGTTTCTTTTCAACATACAAGTTTAGTGTAAGCCCAATACACACAGTCGAGGGAATTCCTTGACACCATACGATCCTGAGCTACAAAAAGCTAAGAAGAATGGCCTAAGGCAACATGAATGACACTATAGATAATGCAATTGGCTTACTTTGGAGACAAGAGCAGAACCAGCGTTCAAACCCAATCTTAAATGAACAAAAACCACCACCCCCATAAGTGGTGGATCGTCAGCTAATACAAAGAGATAGGGTTGGTGTGTTGAATATTAGTGATCTTGATATAACGACAGCAGATGATATAGAATCCATTGTTCTATCTCCACTGCTACCGAATACTAAGTTCGTCATATCAAGCGGGTTATTGCATATGCAACGACATAGAGGGTTATTTTCAGACTTACCATCTAAGGATCCATATAACCATCTTGAAAATGTGTTCATCTATAGGAATATGATGGGAAAAAAGAATTTTCCCAAGAATGTTGTTAGGCTTTGTGTTTTCTGGTGAAGCAATAGGATAGTGATCTAAGCTTCCGTACAACTCTATATCTACATGCGACAGATATGCAGAAGGATTTTTTGGAAAGATACTTCCCTATGTCAATGAAGTTGAAGCTCAAAGACCACATCAACAACTTCTAAAAATAATAGTTGGGGAGTCTATTAGTGCAACACAGGAGCGATTCATTAAGTATTTGAGGAGTGTTCCAAATGACAAGATAATATATGATTCCTTAGTGGAGATCTTCTATTGAGCGTTATATGATAATAGCAAAGTAGTTGTCAACACCATAAATGAAGGTTCATTTTTGGATTGTACTTTCGCTGAGGTAGTCTAGATACTTGAGAGAGTAGCCACTACAAATCGTGCATGGGGTACGAGAAACACAAAGACAACAATGAGCTCTTTCTTAGTTTGCACAAATCCAGGAAAGCAAAGATCAACGAGGTGCAACAAGATCTGGTCCGAATAAGTACTAATGTTGGGCTATTAATGAAATAGAATCAGGAACAAGTAAATTTAATAATTCAACAAATAAGAGAACCAGTCTATGATGACTTTGGTTATGAGGAAGACATATTCTTTAAGAATGATTAGATGGGGAGTTCAGACTAAGCCCAAGGATCAAATCAGGATTATTGGCGCCAAGGTCAAGGAAACTAGGGATAGAACTTTAACATAGACAACACCTACAGAGAGAACAACTACTGGGGAGAATACTATGACAAAAATAGGGCTCAAGACACAGATAGTGATTATATATGCAGAGATGGATATCGCAATGATCAAAATGGAGCATACATATCGCCTACAAATTTTGAATCTAGAGTTTTCAAGGATTGAGAAGATTCTTTGCAAGTTTCTCAAGAAGGCTAATGCACAGGATGAGACCTTGAAGAAGATGAAAGTAAATATATCAGGAATTAACCTTAAGATTGAGTTATATGTTTTGGCTATCAAATTGTTGTAGCAGCAATTTGATCAAAGGTCGACACAGTTGAACCAATGTCAGAAGTAAACATTGCCTGGCAACACAGTATAGAATCCAAAGAATGATGGATATTACATGGGAGTGATGATGTAAGATGGTAAGCAGACTATTGACCCATCAATGCTGGTGGTGATAGATGATAAGGTTAGAGAGGATGAGGAGATATGAAAGAGCACAAGCGCAACCTAAAACAGGAGATGGGTTGGCCAAGGATAATGTAAGGGATGATGTGGTAGCACTAAAGAGGTGAAAACTATACCAAGGCCTCCACCACCTTTACCTTAGAGAGTAAAGAAGAAGAATGAGGAAGAGAAGTTTTAGAACTTTATCTCTCTGTTAAAGTAGTTATCCATTAATCTTCTTTTTATTGGCGCATTAGAGAAGATGCCTAGGTGAGCTTGCTCATGACCTTCACCATTGTGGAGCCACTGCAACTAGATCCCAAGTGCAAAAGAAAGAAGACCCTGGCGTATTCACTATTTCCTATACCATCAGAGTTTTTAATTTTCTAAAGGAAATATGCAATTTAGGATCAAACATCAACCTAATCGTTCTTCCAGTATATAAGCTATTTGACTTAGGAGCCCCCACTCCGATAGTAATGTGGTTGTTGATGGTAGACGCAATGGTTAAGAGGCCTGTAGGGATACTGTATAATGTCCTTGTTCAGGTTAAAAATTTTATATTCCCTATAAATTTGTTATTCTTAATTGTGAGGTCGATTTTTATATTCCAATCATTCTGGGGAGACCATTCCTAGCTACTAGAAAAGCTCTACTAGATATGAAAGTGGGATAACTCAAGTTTAGATTGAATATGAGGAGATCATTTGCAACGTTTGTCAATCTAAGAAGTGAACCAATGACACAAAAGTTATCTCCGTGATAGAAAGTGTTGATGAAGTACAACCAACAACACCCATAGAAGAAAGCTGGGTCTTGAAATGCTTGAGGTAGCGTTGATGAATTTTGAGAGAGATAACATCCCATATTATGATAAGATAGTAAATTTTGTTTAAGCATGAGGGTAATATAGACAACAACTCAAACTCAAGTTGGATTTGAGGAATTACGGAACTCAAACCACAAGACCATCCATTAAAGAGCCACCAGTGTTAGCATAGAAAGTTCTTCCAGCCCTCTTGATGTATGTTTTTTTGGGGCCTAAACTGTGATTATTGTAGCATACATTGATGATGGATAGATAGAAGCACTTATTTTGGTCCTTAATTTGTTTAAGATGATGATTAGATGGACAACACAAACATTATTTCCTTTTCCCTCGGGCATCTACACTCACAAAATTTAGTTGATCAAAGATTACAAGCCAAGTACTGAGCATCAGAGAGGTCTCAACCTACCAATGTAAGACGTAGTGTGGAAAGAGATCATCAAGTGGTTGGATGGTGATATGATATATTCGATTGTTGGCAGTGAATAGGCGAGTCTACTCCAGTATGTTCCAAAGAAGGTACGTATCATTGTGGTCTCTAGTTCTAGCAATGAGTTGGTCCCATGAGACTAGTCACAGTTGGAGGGTTTGCGTGGATTACTGTAAGTTCAATGCTTCTACAAAAAAAGATCACTTCCTTGTGTCATTCGTGGACCAGATGCTTAATTGATTGGTGGGAAAAGGTTAGTACTATTTTCTTTATTTTTTCTCAACCTACAATTAGATTTCTATCACACTAGAGGACCAACAGAAGACTACCTTTACTTTTCCTCATTGCACCTTTGCATTTAAGAGAATGCCCTTTGAATTGTGTAATGCACCGGCCACCTTCCAAAGATGCATCATGTCAGTATTTTTTGACAAAGTGGAAGATACTATTGAGGTATTTATGGATGACTTTAGTATGATTGGAGGACTTATTCAATGATTACTTGAAGCACTTACATGATGTGTTAAAGCGATATGAAGAGTGTCACCTTGTTCTAAATTAGGATAAGTGCCATTTATGTTGAAAGAGGATATAGTGCTAGATCATAGAATTTCCGTAAAGGGTATTGAAATAGATAAGGTGAAAAATGAGGTAATTAAGAAGCTTCTGCCACCCATATCTATCAAAAGTGTGAGGAGTTCTTTGGGACATGCGGGCTTCTATAAAAGGTTCATTAGAGACTTCTCAAAGATTGAACATCCATTGTGCAAGTTTCTTGAGAAATTTTTGAACTTTGTATTTGATGAAGCATGTATCAAGGCATACAAAGGGTTGAAGGACATGTTAATTTCAGTGCCTATCATTGTTGCACCAGGCTAAACTCAACCCTTTGAAATCATGTGTGATGCAAGTGGGGTTGTTCTTGAAATGGTATTGGGTCAGTGCAGAGAGAAGATTCTACATCCCATCTACTATGCCAATGAAGCCCTAAATGCAACATAGAAGAATTATACTATGATTGAGCAGGAGTTACTTGTAGTAGTCTTTGTGTTTGAGAAATTCAAATCATATTTGTTAGGAACCAAAGTCATAGTATATAGAGACTATTCAACATTGAGATAGTTGATGGTGTAGATGGATACAAAGCCAATGTTTATTCAATGGGTGCGACTTCTTCAAGTTGAGGTTATGACAAAAAAGGAACAAAGAACCAAGTTACAGATCACCTATCCAAACTTGAAGACAATGTTATGGCTAAATTTGTAGACATGTTGGAGATTGATGACTCGTTTTGTGATGAAAGAGTTTTACCTGCATCACAAGACTTGATTCCTTGGTTTACAGATTATTCTAATTACTTAGTTAGTGATGTGGTGCCATCTAATATGACTTCGCACCAGCACCAAAAGTTTATATCTGACGTGAAGATGTTCTTTTGAGATCAGCCATACTTATTCCATATTTGTACATATAGAATTATTCATCATTATGTTCCTGAGGTAGAGATGATGAGCATACATGAGTCTTATCATTTGTCACTAATTTCTGCACATCATATTGTTCTTCGAACATCTCAGAAGATATTGCAGTATGACCATTATTGGTTTACCATTTACCAAAATACCCACAACTATGTCAAATCATGTGCTAAGTAACAAAGAGAAGGTGGGATTTCTCCTAAGCATAAACTCCTTCTTAACCCCATCATGGTAATTGAGTTATCTGTTGTGTGGGGTATAGACTTTGACCATTTGTGAGTTCGAATAGGAATAACTATATCTTGGTTGTTGTGGATTATGTTTTGAAGTGGGTGGAAGTGGTTTCACTACCCAATAATTAAGGTGAAAATGTCACAACATTCCTCAAGAATAACATTTTCTCAAGGTTTGGCACTTCTCAGGCAATTATAAATGATGGAGGTTCCCGCTTTTCTAATAGGTTATTTCGAGCTCTACTACAAAGGTACGGGGTGAGACATAGTGTTGCAACTCCATATCATCCCCAAAAGGTTGGCAAATTGAGGTATCCAATTGGGAGATTAAGCAAATCCTATTAAAGACCGTGACTACAAACCAGATGAATTGGTTGCGAAAGCTAGATGACGCATTAGGAGGATACCAGATTGTATTCAAAACTCTCATAGGAGTGTCTCCTTACAAACTTGTCTTTGCGAAATCTTTCCACTTACCTGTAGAACTTAAGCACATAGTAACGTGGAAACTCAAGAAGATGAATTTGACTAAAATGATGCTCCAAATTTGAGGTTGAGTCAACGCAATGAAATTGATGAGTTTTGGTTAAGAGCATATGAGAACTCAGCATTATACAACCAAAGAAAGAAGTTATATCATGATAATCAAATTGAGCACTGCGAGTTTGCGCTAGAAGACTTGGTTTTATTGTCCAATTCTAGATTGAGACTATATCTTGGCAAACTCAAGACAAAGTGGTTGGACCCTGACAAAGTTACACATGTTTTTCACCATGGAGCTATTGCATTGGAGGTAAATGATGGTTCACGATTCAAATTCAATGGCCAAACAATCAAACCATACTTTGGAATGCTGAACAATTAAAGAAACTTGAGGTGTGGACATATGGTGAAGTTTGAGTAACCAAGTAGTCAATGTTGTGCCGCGACATGAAATCACGTGCTTCTTGGGAGGCAACCCAAGATTTACCTTTTGTTTTCTTGTGATTGTATTTCATTTCAGTGTTGGACTATTTATCTAGGTTAGTTTTTGCAAAGTTCTTTGTAATTTTCTACTTATAGTCAAGAAAGTTATAGGTTAACGAATTATTTCACGACACTCTGCAAGGTCCGGTTGGAAAATTAGATAAGTCCAAAAATTGGGAAAGATGAGGGTTTACAAGTCAGTGTAGGGGCCGTGGTTGAAATCGGAACTCGTAGACACTGATCGTGAATAAAATCCAGTGAGAGATTTTTTTGTAGACTAATCTATGAACAAAATTTATGGCCCGTGAAACCATCTTGGGCGGTAAATAGATATCATGGAACCCAAGTAAGTTTCAAATTTTTTCTTAGCATTAGAGGCATCTACAAGAGTCATCTATGAGTCACAGTTTAAAAAATGACCCGTGAATAGGATTTGTAGATGCTAGTTGCTAAAAATGATGGGATTATTCCATGAAGCTGGAATTACGAGGCTAGAATCATCTACAACCGATAATCAGGGCTTCGTAGAATTAAGTTGCCTAAATTTTTAACCCGACCAATTTTTAAATAAAAGGGTAAAATCTTTTTACCCTAGTCACTTTACCTAAAGACTCTAATCACCTCCCCTTTTCTTGACCAAAAATTTATCATTTCTATTTGCCGATCAAGTTCTGTCCAACGACAACTATTTTGGCATACTTTTTGGCACACTACTCATAAATTCAGTTGATTTCCCACCCAAATCCACCATACTAAGATTTTTCGATGAGTTTTTATTATTTTAAACTCTAAATCTGAATTAGGATTGATGAATATGTTGAATATTAAGTTCTTCTTGCCCAAGTTGGGGATTGAGTATTGATATTAAAATTCCCTCTAGATAACTGTTGGTTTGAGTTTTTCTTTAAGGGAATTATCTTGTAAATACTAATTAGGCATGAAAATGGCGAAAAGGAGAAGTATTAACATGTACACTCCTAAACCCTAATCACTACCATGGATGAATAATTTTTTGGGATGCATGTGATTGTTGAATTTTATCTGTGAAGCTCATATATATAGTCGTGTTGTGAAATGGGATGGATTGGAAATTGTTGGTTTGAAATTGTGTTGTAGTTGGACTGATAGTTGTGACATTTCTTTTGGAAATATATATGCTATGTGCTTGGAATGTGTTTGTCAAAATGTGTTAGACATAATTGGACTAAACTTGAGAAATTGGGTGCAGGAATAGGCTGATGTTTGGATTAAGTTTGGAAAACATATGTTGGGCACTTTAGTCTTTGTTGGATATTTTGGGTTTTGAAATTGGATTGTGTTGGTTAAAATTGGTTGAAATCTGTTTGACTGTTTGTAGAAAATATTTGTTATATATGTTGACTGGGTTAGTTGTTCCATAAAATGGTAATTGCACATGGTTTGGAAAAAATTGTCAAAATTAGGATTTTCAGTCAATGCAGACCTCAGGCCATGCAGGTTTTTTACGGATCATAGTTAAAACTATGGAGTGTAATTGCCTTTCATAGACAGGGTTTCAAAACTCTAAAAATCCAAAGCTAACAAGACAAACCTGTTTACGACTCATAGTTTGATCTATGGGCCGCAAACAGTGTTCATGATTTGATATTCTTGCAGATACCTTGAAGGACCTGCAACCACGACCCCATTTCATGACCCATAGGTTCATCTATCAGATGTAAATGGGTGTCACGGATGCAATTCCAGCAGCCAAAATTTATTGCTCCCTATTCCACAACTAGTTTTTTGGATCGTAGTTTAATCTATGGTCATAAATAGTCTTTCATGCTTTCCATGACAGTTAAAATTTCTATAGAATTTTTGAGTTTCATTTCTGATTTTGAAACTGACCCATATTAAAGTACAGATATGACAGCCCCTAGAGTTGATGTTACCAAATGGGCTGAGGCGCAGTCCCTTAGGTAGAGTTTGTGGGACAAGACTAAAGTTAAGTAGAATGGGTTTGTAGAGGAACTCGATGTCCATCTAGATGAGGGCATCGAGTCATGACAGACATGAACCTTGTCCCAAACACATAGTCTCAGCATAGACCCTGTTGTCTACAACACCTCCTCCCCAGACTGTGAGAGGGAGGACCTTCGAGGAGCGAGAGCATTCACTTCTCAAGTTCATGTGAGGGGTCTCGGTCAGGATCTACACACTCTTCATGCTCATGCTCTAAAGAGGGGTCCGGGCCAGAGTCCGATAGTTTCATAGTCTCAGTCTGTGTTATAGGACAACTCCAATATTGGTGTGTCAAGGGTATGTGCAATATTTACTATATTAACATTAGAAAGGATAACTAGGGCAAGAACACAAGGAAATTTATATAGGATGCCCATATTTTAACTTCCATACTTGATGTTGCACTTACTATCCATGATTTATTTTCCTGGTACTGCTTGCACTAGGTTGCTTGATAATTAGTGACATATTCCCTAGCTTTTGTTCAATAGTTTTATGCTTCCTACGCTGCCACCGTCATTCAGATCACTCCAAAGAAGTCCAAGTCAATTGCTCAGTATCATCTTACTCTGACTTTTTTTAAAGATGCTTCCGTCGATCTAGCAGAGACCACTATCTGATGATTTTTATTGGGGTGGACTACCATCCCCTATTTCAACCTCAAAAGTATTGACTAAGATTGGCCAGCGACCGCGTCACGACCCAAGCCTAGGGCCTATACGTGACATGATGAATGGGGAATCCGGGGGACCCTAAACAAGCCTCTTAGCGCATCATTCACATATACTTGGTCGCGGAAGAAAAGTAAACATCAACAAGATATAAATAGAAAGGGAAGCAGGAATAATGGAAGTCTTTGATATTCTTAAAAAATATAAAAGAGTCAAGCTCATAGTATAAACATAACATAGTATCCGACAACACCTCTAACTTAGAATAGAGCGAGACCAAGACACTTCCCGGTTCTCACCCTCATGATAAGAAGTGCTCAATATAAAGAAGTCTCAACATAGCAAGAGTAACTTAGATATTGT
Source organism: Solanum medicagineum (assembly GCA_026153255.1). Classification (NCBI taxonomy): domain Eukaryota; kingdom Viridiplantae; phylum Streptophyta; class Magnoliopsida; order Solanales; family Solanaceae; genus Solanum; species Solanum medicagineum. The sequence continues at coordinate 10,849 of JAPFFP010046260.1, forward strand.
CCTCGGACTTGAGGACTCACTAATGATTTTCTCCGAAGTACCGAAATAGTCTCATGGAGGATGACCAAGAGGAGCTCTGGTCCTTACATGACAATATCATGCAGGCATAGAGTATGCGTTAGTACGTTTGGATGTAAAAAGCACATAGGGTGCAATATAACAAAGACAAAAGCCAATATATTCAAAATGCATAATCACAAGCAATGGATATATAATCTCAATATGGCATGCATGATCAATATTTGTAAT
>JAPFFP010046261.1:0-11097 GCA_026153255.1 Solanum medicagineum
ATTAGCTTGGAATTCAAAGAAGGACTCCAATCTTCATCAAATTCTTCTTATTTCTTCTTGGTGAACTTAGGTATGTGGGACTGATCCATGGTCCCTTTCAGTCATGAAGACCCTTAACTCTTTTAACTTGATTTTCATGAAATTTAGCTTACTTTAATTATGGATTTTTAAGATTATTGTTTATTTAATTCAATTGAGATATAGGCTAATGTTTTATTGTTGATTTTGAAGTGATTTAATTCCTAATATGTTGAATTGCGTGAATATTATGAAGATTTGAATATGCATTGCCCCTTTAAAGTTTGATCTAAGCATGAGCAATCTATATTGTGATTTAAATGTGGATTTACTTGAATTTCATATTGTACTGTTGATTTAAGTATGATCTCTATTGCCCATGCTATTCTCTCATCTCCTTCATGGCATATGCATACATGAGTATTGATTTTTATGAGTATTATGAAATGGGTTAAGACCAAGTATATTTATAAATATGATTTTGATGAAAATATGGTTATGAACAAGAATTGAGCATGAATCTATGAACATGAGTCTGATATAAGTTGAATACCATTATGACATAATTTGCTAGCAATATGAACTTGACTTCTATATGAATACGAATTATACGAGTGTGCATATAATATGACATCTTGCGTGAGTATGCAATCACAAGTGTGTATTGATGAGGATGGGCACAACCTTCCTTTTACACAAAGCATAGATGAGGATAGGTACAACTTTCCCTATGCACATGTATGTATGAGCTAAGTGTGTATTGATGAGGAAGGGAACAACCCTCTCTTTACATAATTCGTATGCTTAAGTCATCGACAAACACTTAAATCTTTCCGTCTTTTTCACTTAGACACCTCAACTAAAACTAGTTCCTATTGAACACCAAAACTGTTCAAAATATGTACCTATTAAACACGACATACTGACTTGACAAAAAATATAAAGTGTGTGTAATTCACTTGCGTTGACGTTGAAGTAAATTCAGTGAAGCCCGTGAAGACCTTGCTTCCTGGAGAAGGATTACGAGAAGGTATGTGTTGAAGGTGATGATGAAAAAGAGGGTGAAGCTGACAAGGAGTACCAAGCAATAATGTTATAGGCTATAAAATGTAGTATGTCTCAATTTTCTTCAGTTTGTGTCCTTATATGTCGCGTTAGAAAAAAATTTACCGTGTGGGTTCAATTTTGTTGGTGTGAAATATGTGTGTTTGACGATATTCTTGTTATCCCACACTTCTCTTTATTTTCATTCGTATTTGCATTTATATGAAAAAAATTATTATTATTAGTTCAATAGTATAATATTTATATAATAACAAATGAAAATGTGGTCTTTGAAATTCTTTATGATTGGCGTATTTAATATCAAAATGATCACTAGTGACGAAAAATTTGATTATCGAAAGTAACATAAATTTAAGAAAAGGAATTTGGATCGTTAAAATATTTGTAATAGTTGGATGTTAATTGTTGCTAATGACTTTTAATGACCGAATTTGACTAATTAGCGCAAGAAAAATATGGTCGCTATTAAAGCACATATAACGACTAGATTTTATGCTGTCGTTAAAAGTTTTTTTACCGAGAAAATAAAATTTGTCGTTATACTTTTAATGTCGGAGCCTTTAACGACAGGCGACGACCGGATTTACTCCCATCATTAATGACCTTTACTGACCGGATTTGAACTTTTAACAACCAAATATCCCCTTGTTAAAGGTCCTTTTTCTTAGTGTGAATTAATTAATATATTAAAGCTTCAAATCAGAAATTACCAAAAAAAAAAATAATCTTTCTTCTCTTGATATAAAAAATGCAATTACAAATCATTTGAATGACGACTAAGAAATAATTTTTTTCATTTCAAAAAATTATCAAATAATTCTTTTTTATTCTTGATGCATAGAGACAATAATCGTACTATCAGGTCTAATCAAGTCTGTAGAAGTCAACTTACATAATTTATAAGTTTGACTATATGTTGATATTCAATTTTTTATCTTCCAAAATATAAATTACTTATCAAGTTTCTTCGATTTTTTAAATTTGAAATAATTATCTTTGGAAAATTTGAAAAATGTTTTAAGCTATTTTAGTGTTACTCTCTTATTTGTTAATTATATATGTATAATTACATATTTTTCATGTATTTTATAATTACGTATTTTAATTGTTAACTATTCAAAGATCACTCCAAAAAAAATATTATTCTATTTATTTTTATCTTTATCTTAGTATAATTATAAATTATTTTAAGGTTAATTATTTCAATTTTTAATTTTAAGAAATTTTTAATTAATTTATGTTAATTCGTCTTAGGACCGAATTAATTAACTAATTCAATTCTGCTATTTTTGAATTATAAAATTGGCCATGATTGTAATTTGGATGGCAAAATCTTCAATTACATTTTGGGAAATTTACAGAAGTACACATATTATGTTTCACTATTTTCAAATATTCCCTACTATTTTTATAAATTTCTAAAATCTTTGTTTTCCTATTTACGCCTGATACACTTCACTTCTTCATACTTCTGCTGCGTTCTTTTTTCAGACTTCATCTTTATTTCTTTTTTTTCCAGCTTCTTTGCGTTCTTATTTTCCAGCTTCTTTGCATTCTTTTTTTTCCATCCATCCTTTGCTTGATTCATTATGAAAATATAGTGATTTTTGTGAGTTTTCGAATAGTGGAAATTATGTACGAGGTAGTTGATGAAATACACTTTTCAGACTTCATCTTTATTTCTTTTTTTCCAACTTCTTTACGTTCTTTTTTTTTTTTGTCATCCATCCTTTGCTTGATTCATTATGAAAATATAGTGATTTTTGTGAGTTTTTGTATAGTGAAAATTATGCACGCATGGTTTTTATAAAATGTTCAGCTAAAAATTAATTGACTTAACACATGTCTGATTCAATGCATTAGCTAACTTATATAAAAATTATGAATCATTGCAGCAAATTAGTTTAACACATGTTGATTCAATATATTAGATAACTTATATAAAAATTGTACAACCAAGGATCATGTAATAATGATGTGTCATGTGTTAAGATACTCTGCATTGAATCAAACAAGTTTTCACAAAAATGAATCAAGATATATGATACACCACATGCTTGATTCAATTCATAGGATAACTTATATAGGTTTGCATAACAATGGATCATACAATATGATTCATTGCAATAAAATAGTTTAACACATGGTTGATTCACTGCATAGATATTGATTACAATGAATCATGACTTATGAATCATGTATGGCGCCAGTGTATCCGCATAATGGCCAGTGTAACCGCATAACATATATAGGTTTATATATCAATTGATCATACAATATGATTCATTGCAATAAAATAGTTTAACACATGGATAATTCACTGCATCAGATATTGATGACAATGAATCATGACATATAAATCCTGTATGCCGCTAATGTATCCGCATAAATGGCCAGTGTATTTGCATAATGGTCATTTTAAGAGATTTTAGTAAATATGAAAATGGTTGGGATATATTGAAATTTCTATATTTCACTATGGGATTTATGTAACTTATACTTACATTTTTCACTCCTTTTAACCCCATTTTTAGACCCAAATTAGACTCAATTTCAGACTAAAATTTTGGCCCAATTTTCGAAAAACCTAGCCCATTTCCTTAAAATTAATTATTCCTTCAGCCATAACATATACATACGTCACATTAACCTCACGCGGCCCATTTAATCTTTCTTTTCCTCTCATGCCTCACACTATTCATGCGTCTTCCCCAAAATGGAGAAAACCCTATCTCCTCGTCGAACAATTATGTCACGACTCAAGCCTAGGGCCTAGACGTGACCAGAGAATGGGGAACCCCAAGAAACCCCAAACAAGCCTCTTAGCATATCATTGCACATCCTTGGTCGTGGAAACAATGTAAAACAACACAAGAGACTTAAACAACGAGAATTGGAGAGAGATTGATACTTAAGTAACACGTAAAAGTTTGGAAAACAAGGGCAAAGGACTAAGGGCAAAGTAGGGGCAGTGGGACTAAGGGGAAAGCTTTAACAATATCATAATCAAGGGAAAAAGAGTCAAGGCTCATATCATAGATACATAGCATGTCCAAAAACACATCTACTACATAGATAAGAGCGGGGGCCAAGACAAAGCAATTGGGCTCACCCTCATAATCAAAATAGAAAATAAAGAAGAATGTCTCAATACATAATAAGAGAAATATATACTAAGGTCCCAGAAGTGGAGGACTCACAAACTAGCTTGAGTAGTACCGAACTAGCACGTGGAGGAGGAGGAAGATCAACTTGGGCTTCTATCCCTTCATTGTGATATCACGTAGGCAAGAGTATGCGTTAGTACATTTGAATGTACTAAGTATATAGGATGCAATAGAACAAGAGATAGGCATCATAATCTAAATTCATAATAATAGGCAATAGGCATAATATAGCAATATGACATGTATGATCAATGCTTAAGTAAAACATGCTTAAGTAACTCATGCTTATATAGGATATCATATGTATAGAAGAGACCAAGCTAGTTATTCAACGTACAAGCCCCTTGGTGCTTTTGTGGTACAAACCCCTCACATGGTTGATGATAATCATACATTACCAACATGGTGGCGAAGTACAAACCCCACACATAGTTGATGAGTACAAACCCCCAGCATGTTTACCCAGGCTTTAATCCTCCCGGTTCGGGTATGGTCTAATGCAACACTTTATATAGAGTATATAATGTACATAAGCTCATTTCATCATCATATAGTCATTTATATCATATCTCATGCTTTGGACCTTCAACTCCTCAAGAAACCACATCCAGATATTTTATCAAACACTTAGAGGGTGTATAATGCTAGTATAAAACTATGAAGTATAGAGATGAAATCATGCAAGAAAATCCATTGTAAAACCATCAATAAACACCTTAAAACACCCTCAACCAACATATATCAAAACCCCTCCTCAAATCTTACAATAGATTAAAGATTTATAGCTCAAAACATGGCAAAACAGTCACAACTTTACATAGCTTTTACATAGTGTGCAGTGAATTTCATAATAAGCAAGACCCATTTGTAAATCATTTTAAATCATGCAATTTGAGTATAAAAGGCTTGGGTATCATGGATGAAAGGAACCCATGAAAGAAATCCACATACCTTAGCTTAGATATGAACTTGGTGAATATTGGAGATGGAGACTTGAAGCTCAAAGAAGAACCTTGAAGGAGAACCTTAGCTTGGGATGAGGGTTTGGGACTTGAATTTTGGAACTGAAAATGTGGTTGAGTGTTTGAGTGAGTATTGGAAAATGTTTAGGATGATATGAGGGTGAAATAAGGCTAAGTATAGGTAAAAACATGGTTGGGAACACTTAGGCCCAAGACCCAAAAGTCTTGGACCAAGATAGAAATCACTGGCATCAAAATAAACAAGTCCGCATATGGTCCGCGACACGGACTTGTCGCGGAGGTCAAATTAACACATGTCCACGACAGATGCGCATCGTGCTGCTGTCGTGGGTCGTCTCTTGAAATTGAATTTTTTGGAATTTCATAATTGCTATTCTTTTGCTCTTGAATCGGGGTTAGACCTTTTTTCGCCTAATTTTGACCCTCTGAACACGAATATGAAGTCGAATTTTTGAAATAATAAAAGAATTTTGAAATATCCAAAATTTAAAATTCTGGGCATTCCAAGGCACGTTTTCGGACACTTTTTGGGGTCGTTTCAATATCTCCCCCTTGGGAACATTCATCCCCAAATGTAAAAAGGGCGTACAAGACAAGTGTGATCATAAACAAATCAGCCCCAATCAAGAATGCAACATCACATTTAAAGCACCATTTTCAAAATGTCAACATAAGTGTAAAATCATCATAAACTTGCCAACTTAAACATGAATGCATATGAATTACATAGGGGCTGAAACATAAGACTTGAATCACATAGGGGACTTAGAATTGGTACCTTAGACTTGAGTGAAGTGAAATAGATAAGGATACCATTTTTGCATGTCCGCTCCGGCTCCCCGAGAGATACTTTCGACTTGACTATTCTTCCAAAGGGCCTGACAAACACTACCCCCTTACCAATCAACTTCTTCAACCCTTCCATCCAATACCTCCACCGAGACCTCTTCCTAAGGCAACTTATCCTCCACAACTCCCACAATCTTACACGTTCTGTAGCACTAGAGTGGCCACTACATCCCTTCAACCTAAAAATATGAAAAATCGGAAAAACCATAACCATACCATAGGCAACTACCAAACTTATGCAACCTAACCAACCTCCCTTTACACTCTATAAGGACTCACAATCCTCAACTCAATTGTCAACCTTAAATACACCTGACCTACTTGATACCATAACCGCCATCGTCCCCTTAGGAGACAACCTCCACTATATCATCTTCTCACCCAAAACTTCCAACTTAATAAGGCGAAATCAAGGCCTTGGCTAATGTAGTACTCTTAACCCAAGGAGATTTGGAACCATCAAGAATGATACACCACCATGCTCAACTTCCCTCAACTTAACTTCCAATCTAACCAACCGATGGACCTTACTAGTCTCCTCTTTGCCACCATCAACAAACATGCTAGGCTACCTAGAGCACCGACCGCGACATTAGCCTTACTGGGGAAAAATAATGCACACTCATTCATAATCCTTAAAGAATTCTAACCACCTTCTTGCTATCCCAATGCATAGCTATCATATTTAGCAAACAACCTCTCATCCTCCAAGACTTGCAACACTACTCCCAAATGATTCACAAGCTCTAAACAAATCAATACCTCATCACTAGAGACCACCACAAACATATCAACGTAGGGTTTTAAGGCCCTATTCAAGAAACTCACAAACACCACCCGGTGCATAAGTCAACCAACAACTCCATCAATACCAATAATGCTCACTCATAATCCAAAAAGACACCTAAGGATATTACCTACCTTCATCATCACTTGGGGACAAAACCCGAACCAAAGATCAATCTTAGAGAAGTAACTAACCCATTGTAGTTAACCTAATAGATTATTTATCCTTAACCATCATATTACAACCTTAATGGTTATACACTCATTCAAAGCATGTTATACAAGTAGTCAAACCACCTCAAGACCTCTAACACATCAAACTAAGTCCAACCAAGATCCCAAGACAAGACTCTATGCAACAATAACATAGGGCAACCCTCAAAGATCTCTCCAAGCCACTATAGACTCACGCAACCATCCAGGACACCCATGAATCCTATTAGCACAAAGTAACAACACAAGAGATAATAACTCCTGGACCTATCAAATCACCCTACTCAAAATGTCAATTACAACTTAGGCCTTACTTAGGGTCAACTAAGTCATAAGAGAAGTAATAGAAGATAACCTATTCAAAACCTCCGGTATTAGCCCGCTAAGCCCAAAAAGCTCCTAATATCCGAGGGGTTCAAAGGTTTAGGCCAATCTTTAATCACCTTTGTCTTACTAGGGTCCACTTTAATACCATCACCCGACACCACTCGACCTAGGAAGTCAACCTTTTACAACCAAACTCCCACTTCTCCTATTTAGAACCCAACTTCATTCCTTAAACTTGTAGTACTAGCCTCAAATGACTCACATGCCTACCTCATTAGGGAATGAACCATCCTATCATCAGCAAAACCACCATGAACCTATTAGAGTAGGGACTAAAGATCTTACTGATGAGACTTATAGGCATAACCAGTATACTAGTCAAACCAAAAGACACTGCCCCAAATTCAAACATCAAAACGGGACATTCAAGGCCTCATCTATTACCAACGAAAATTTTATAAACAAAACAACTTAGGCTCAACATCTCCATTTCTCACAATATGATAAATGCAACCCCTTAGAGGCCAATTGTACCTTAAGACATGAAATGGACCTACCTCCCTTGCTACCATTTAACAACCTCCCACTCAAAGACGGACTTATTAGGGATTAGGGATCTAACTCTACGGTCCTACCATTCATGAAGACACAATTTGCAAACAACCATTCCATCCCTAGCATGACATCAAAATCCACCACACCAACTCCAACAAGTTGCAAGCACGACCTAATGTAATATGAACCTGGATCAACACCTATGAACCTTCTAGCAACAATATACTCAACAAAAGAATAGAAACCAAAGGTCCACACAACAACTTGGGCACACAAGATGCCCCACCAGCAACCAAAAAGAATAGAGAAGAAATAGTGGCACACCGGGCCTATCAATGTATGCACAACAAAGCCAAAGACACTTCATCTTACCTGTAATAGCATCGAACACCTCATCCTCTCCTTGAGCCACTTGATCAACATGACCACCTCGACCCAAAGGTCGACCACCCTTAATTTTTCTTTGAACATATGGACAATCAATAATCTTGTGGTCCGCCTCCCCACAACCATAGCATGCACCCGTGTTCCTCAAACATGCTCCATCATGCGACCTCCCACATTTCGGGCATCTAGGACGAATCATCCTATTGTCACCCCTTTTACACTTTTGAGGACCCTCTTTTATCATATGACACATCTCCCCACAATAATGACAAGCATTAGTACCTTTCAAGCATGGGCCATCATGGCCTCTACCAAATATTGGACACCTAGCATAAAGCACCACACCACCTCTATCTCTGCCCTTGGAACTTTGGACCTTACCCCTATTACGGGCCCTCTTGGCCTTACCACCTCCTTTCTTACCACTAGAAGCCTCGGGAGCACCCACTTGTTGATTGAGTTAAGTTCTCAATGTTGTCACTGCTTTGGCCATTACCCATAAAGCATTACGAAACTCCGCATTTGACATATCACCATCTTGAGTAGCTTGAGACATATCCTGAAAAATAACAGATAAGGTTAGCAATAAGCCCTAGGGGACCTAACTCTATCGGACGACATAGATCATGAAAAAGTGAAACATTTCCTAGAACGCCTCATATTCTCCTACTCATAGTTGTGATGCATAACACAACCATGTATAAGACTCTAATCGATGTGGTGTGTTGGACTCCCAGGATCTATCAACCTAGTGCTCTGATACCATCTTTGTCACGACCCAAGCCTAGGGCCTAGACGTTACTGGTGAATGAGGAACCCGAAGGAACCCCAAACTAGCCTCTTAGCATATCATTACACATCCTTGGCCGCAAAAACAATGTAAAACAACACAAGAGACTTAAACAACGGGAATTGGGACTAAGGGAGAGAGATAATACTTAAGTAACATGTAAAAGTTTGGAAAACAAGGGCAAGGGACGAAGGGGAAAGCTTGCACAGCATCATAATCAAGGGACAAAGAGTCAAGGCTCATATAATAGATACATAGCATGTCCAACAACACATCTACTACATAGATAAGAGCGGGGCCCAAGACAAAGCAACCGAGCTAACCCTCATAGTCAAAATAGAAAATAAAGAAGAGTGTCTCAATACATAATAAGAGAAACATATACTAAGGCCCCCGAAGAGGAGGACTCACCAACTTGCTTAACTAGTACCAAACTAGCCACGTAGAGGAGGAGGATGATCAACTTGGGCTCCGATCCCTACATGGTGATATCATGTAGGAAAGAGTAGGCGTTAGTACATTTGAATGTACTAAGTATGTAGGATGCAATGCAATAAGAGATAGTCATCATAATCTAAATGCATAACAATAGGCAATAGGCATAATGTAGCAATATGACATGTATGATCAATGCTTAAGTAAAACATGTTTAAGTAACTCATGCTTATATAGGATATCATATGTGTAGAAGAGACCAAGCTAGCTATTCAAGGTACAAAACCCCTTGGTGATTGTGTGATACAAACCCCTCACATGGTTGATGATAATCACACCTTATCAACATGGTGGCGAAGTACAAACTCCTCACATGGTCGATGAGTACAAACCCCCAACATGGTTACCCAGGCTCTTATCCCCCGGATCGGGTATGGTCTAATGCAATATTTTATATAAAGTATATCATATACATAAGCCCATTTCATCATCGTGTAGTCATTCATATCATATCTCATGCTTTGGATCTTCAACTTCTCAAGAAAACATATCCGGATATTTTATCAAACACTTAGAGTGTGTGTAATATTAGTATAAAACCATGAAGTATAGATATGAAATCATGTAAGAACATCCATTGTAAAACCATCAATCAACACTTTGCAATACCCTTAAGCAACATACATCAAAACCCTCCTCAAGTCTTACAATAGATCAAAGATTTATAGCTCAAAACATGGCAAAACAGTCACAACTTCACATAGCTTTTACATAGTATGCAGTGAATTTTATAATAAGCAAGACCTATTTGTAAATCATCTTTAAATCATTCAATTTGAGTAAAAGGAGGCTTGGGTATCATGGGCGAAAGGAACCCATGAAAGAAACTCACATACCTTAGCTTAGAGATGAACTTGGTGAATATTGGAGATGGAGACTTGAAGCTTGAAGAAGAACCTTGAAGGAGAACCTTAGCTTGGGATGAGGGTTTGGGACTTGAATTTTGGGAGTGAAAATATGGTTGAATGTTTGAGTGAGTATTGGGAAATGTTTAAGATGATGTGAGGGTGAAATAAGGTTAAGTATAAGTAAAAGCACGTTTGGGAACACTTAGGCTCAAGACCCAAAAGCCTTGGACCGAGATATAAATCATTGGCAACAAAATACATAGGTCTGCTTCTGTTCCGCGACACGAACTTGTCGCGGATGTCAAATTAACACATGTCCACAATAGCTGCGCGTCGCGGTGCTGTCCCAAATCGTCTCTGGAAATTGAATTTTTTGGAATTTCATAATTGCCAATCTTTCGCTCTTAAATAGGGGTTAGACCCTTCCTCACCTAATTTTGATCCCCCAAACACGAATATGAAATCAAATTTTCAAAATAATAAATGAATTTTTAGATATATGAAATTTAAAATTTCAGGCATTCCGAGGGACGTTTTTATTGGAAGTAAATAATTAATTATACTACTTATCTACGTTAGGTAGTTTACTGTTTGTTAATTAGTTTACAATTATA
>JAPFFP010046262.1:0-11096 GCA_026153255.1 Solanum medicagineum
ATGTGTATTGATTATAGGCAATTGAATTAGGTGACCATTTAAAATTAGTATCCATTGCCTAAGATTGATGACTTGTTCAACAAACTTCAAGGGGCTGCTCACTTTTCGAAGATTAGCCTCCATTCCGGGTCTCGTCAGTAAAAGGTTAGAGAATGTGACATTCCCAAGATGGCCTTTCGAATGACATATAGGCACTTTAAGTTTGTGGTGATGTCATTTGGACTAACTAATGCTCTGATCGTGTTCATGGATCTTATGAATTGGGTGTTCAAGCCATTCTTTGATAGCTTTAAGGTTGTTTTCATTAACGATATTCTTATCTATTCCCAAAGTGAACGGGAGAATATAGATCATTTGAGGTCAGTTTTGCCAGCCTTGAGGGAGAAGAAGTTGTATGCCAAATTTAGCAAATGTGAGATTTGGTTGAGTGAAGTTGCTTTTCTGGGTCATATGGTATTCGGTGATGGTATAGACGTAGATCCAAAGAAGGCCGAGGCAGTAAAGAATTGGCCTAGACCGTTGACTCCTTCGGACTTTTGAAGCTTCCTTGTGTTATGGGCTATTATAGAAGGTTCATTGAGGGGTTCTCGTCTACTGCTTCCCCATTGACTAAATTGACTCAAAAGAAGTTTAAGTTTGTATGGTCGGATGAGTGCGAGAAGAGTTTACAAATTTTAAAGGAATGCCTTACATCTGCTCTAGTATTAACTCTACCGAATGGCATGGATGGGTTCGTGGTATATTGTGATACCTCTTGAATTGGGTTGAGTTGTGCACTTATGAAACATAGTAAGGTGATAGCCTATGCACCAAGACGATTGAAGGTACATGAGCATAATTACACAACTCATGAACTTGAGTCAGCGCAGTGGTCTTTGCTTTGAAAATTTGGAGGCACTATTTGTATGGGGTACATGTTGATGTTTTCACCGATTACAAGAGCTTGCAGTATGTGTTCACTCAAAGAGACCTTAACTAGAGACAAAGGAGATTGTTGGAATTCCTAAAGGATTTCAACATGAGTGTTTTACATCACACCGACAAGGCAAATGTGGTAGCCGATATTCTTAGTAGGCTATCCATGGGAAGTGTGACTCATGTTGAGGAAGGGAAAAAGGAGTTGGCAAGGGATGTCCACCGTTTGGCTAGATTGGGTGTTAAAATGGCCGATTGCAGTGACAGAAGTATACATGTTATAAATGGGGCCGAATCCTCGGTGATTATTGATGTGAAGTCTAAGAAAGATTTAGATCCATCCTTGGTTAAATTGAAGAAATTAGTTGTCGAGAAGAATATTGTGGTATTCTCCCAAGGGGGAGATGGTGTACTTCGGTATCAAAGATCAGTTATGTGTTCTGGATGTGGATGATCTTAGAAAGGTGATTATGAGTGAAGCCCACAATTCCCATTATTCTATTTACCCAGGGTCCACTAAGATGTATCGGGATTTGAAGGAGGTGTGTTAGTGGCATGGTATGGAGAATGACATAGCTAAGTTTGTATCTGAATGCCCATTGTCAACAAGTGAAAGTGGAGTATAAAAGGCCTAGCGGGTTAGCTCAAGACATTGAGATTCCTACTTGAAAGTGGGAAGACATAAATATGGACTTTGTGATTGGGTCACCTTGGATTCGGAACAATTTGACTCCATTTGGGTTATCGTCGATCGGATGACTAAATCGACTCATTTCTTACTGTTAAGACTACTTTTGTTGCCGAGGATTATGCAAGTTGTACATTCAGGAATTGGTAAGGTTGCATGGTGTGCATAGATCTATCATATCAGATCGGGGTACCCAATTTACCTCTCACTTTTAGAAATTGTTTCAAAGGGGACTTGGTACTAAAGTCAAGTTGAGCACCGCCTTTCATCCCCAAATCGATGGACAAGCCAAGAGGAAAATTTAAACCTTGTAGGATATGTTGAGGGCGTGTGTGTTGGAGTTCAAGGGTAGTTGGGATGACCATCTTCCACTTATCAAGCTTACTTATAATAATAGCTTCCATGCTAGCATTGGTATGGCCCTGTTTGAAGCCTTTTATGATAGGAGGTGTAGGCCTCTGGTGGGGTGGTTTGAGTTGGGAGAGGTGGCCTTGATTAGCTCGGGCTTGGTGATGGAGGCTATGGAGAAAGTAAAGTTGATTATAAAAAGGTTGAAGACGGTTCAAAGTCGCTAAAAATCCTATTCGGATGCTAGGAAGAGGGATCTTGAGTTCCAAGTTGGAGATAGGGTGTTTGTAAAGGTCTCACCTATGAAGGGAGTGATGCATTTTGGCAAAAAGGCAAAGCTAAGGCCTGGGTATGTGGGCCCTTATGAAATTATTGGCGGATTGGGAATGTGCCATATAAGATGGAGTTACCCCCGGATTTGAGTTCTATTCACTCGGTCTTCCATATATCCATGTTGAGAAAGATGGTTGGTGATCTTAGCACTATTGTGCCATTGGAGGGTATTGAGGTTGAGGAGAACTTGTCTTATGAGGAAGTCCCAGTAGAAATATTAGATGGACAAATAAAAGGGCTTCGTAGTAATGATGTGGCTTTGGTGAAGGTGCTTTGGAGATCCAACATATGGAGAGTGCTACATGGGAGGTGGAGTTAGACATGATGAAGCGATACCCCAATCTTTTCCAATCTACTCAAGCCTAAGGTATTAGGGTCTCCCTTTTTCTAATTGGTCGCAATTTCATTCTTGAGTCTCATGGCATGACATGTTTACATGTGCATTAACATGATTTTTATGATGTTTTGGATGACTTTATTTCATTTCGACTTGATATTTAGTGGCTTTGTGATTTTCCAAAATGATGAACTATGCATGGTATCTTGTGTTTTAAATTTTCCTGTTCTCACTCAAGCCTTTCAAGCCTTGTTTTTGCACATTCGGAGATGAATGTTCCTAAGGGGTAAATGATGTAATGACCCGAAGATTATGTGACGTTGTTGGACCCTGAGAAAAATCATTGCAGATAAAATTTAGACCAAGTCTAGTCCCAAGAAGGGCCACACGGGCCGGGTGCCTTGGCACTGGCCGTGTGACCCTCCGTGGCATCACACTTGGCCTTGGTTTTGGTGTCTTGGAGCTTTTTGAGGCAAGTGTAGGGCCACGCCCAGCCACACGGGCTGTGTGCCTTGCCACTGGCTATGGGTTTGGTCGTGTGGCTTGCACGCCGAGTAGGGGAAGCCTTTTTGTTATGTCCAGTGCCACACCTAAGTCACACGGTCCATGTGGCTTGGCACGGGCCGTGGGGCACCCCGTGGTGCTATCGAAGCAAAAACTTTCTAAGTGTTAAAACACCGTCTCATAAGTTTTGAAAAGTATTTTATGGTTGGTGCCACGACAACTTCACATGGACCGTGTGAAGGCACACGGCCCGTGCGGTCTACCGTGGGGGTCAACTAGAGTCCAAAATTTTCTAAGTGTAAAACCTTGGGTCCAATTCCAATTTTTGCCTAAGTGTTGTACCGCAGGTACTCCACACGGCCCGTGGAGTGCCACACGAGTTGTGTAGCCACCCGTGGAGTGGCTTTGGGAATTTTTCCCTCCGATTCATTTTTGGTATTTTCGTAATTTTGGTTCTTTCTATTGGTCTTTTGGGAATTCCTAAGCTATTCTAAGGCCATCTAAAGACCTAAACCTAATTCAAACATTCAACTCATTTCCTCATAATTTGAACCTCTCAAAACAACTTTCAAAAGAGCTCTTGAAGATTTTCAACTTGGGAATCAAGACACATTCAATTCTTCATCGATTTTTCTCTTGGGTGTTCTTCATCTTGTGAATGTATGTGGGTTTATTCTTGACTTCCTTTCAATCAAGGAGACCCAAAGTTATTTTTAAGAAATCTACTAGAACTTTGCTTACTTTTACTTGAGGTTTTGATCATTTGATTCGTAAAAGTCTATTAATGCTTGAGTTATGCTTATCTATTAATTTTATGATGATTTAAGGTTGAAACATTGAATGTCATCATTCTTATGAATCTATGATTATGCATAGTCCCTTTAAGGCTTGTTTATGCAAGGGTGATTATATTATGATTTATAAATGTGGATTTAATCATGTTTCACTTGAATTTTATATTATATTATGGATTTTAGAGTGAATCGCAATTACTCATGCCATTCTCTCATTGTTCATAGCATATACATTCATATACGTGGATTATTATGGAAATTATGAAGTGGGTTAAGCCTAATTATGTTCTATGATATGATTTTGATAAGATATTAGTTATGACAATGTCGTGATCACATATAGGTCTATTGATTATAGCTCTTTGAGCATTTTGGGTGTTTGCACCATTTTGTATATGAATGGGCTATTCCTATGTATGAGTATTTTGACTATGAAATCATGATTTGACCTTTAAGTCAAAGAATATATTGAAATGGTTTGGAAATGGCTAATGTGTCTTGAAAGCATGATATATATATACATACATATGTATAAGTATGTATGTATTCTTGTGGGATGGTGACTTAGCACCGATGGATGGAGGGTTCTCTCTTTATCCTCGAACTTCGTGCCTAGCATAGGTTCCTTTCTGAAATGGGTATGTCCATAAGGAAAGTTACCTCCGAAATGGGGATGCCTATAAGGAGAAGAAACTATGCGATATGACATGCTATATATAAAGATCCTATCCGAAATGGGGATGCCCGTATGGAAGGTTGCTTCATACTAAATGGTGATGCCCATATGGTGAACTATGGTTTACCTTTGGCAAGTAAACCACCTCTTTACCGATGAGGGGATTTCATCGAAATTCCAAGTAATAGCTCACTTGGTCTTACTTATGTCGGTTGAGGTCACATCCCATATATATATATGTGTGTGTGTGTGTGTGTGTGTGTGAGTGAGTGAGTAAGTGTGTATCTTTTGCATACCATGCATCATGACTTTCATAACATCTTGTTATAGTAACTTCTTTGCTATATATATCTCTTTCCATATTATGTGTTCTTGTCATCTAACTTTGATATGCAAGTTTTGATAAGTTCATGCATAACATCCTGCATACTTAGTACATTCAAATGTACTAACGCATACTCTTGCCTACATGATCTTACATGTAGGGACCGAGGACCTTGACCATCCAGCGTTCGACGCTTAGCTTGGATTCTGGATTTACTTGTAGTGGTGAGTCTTATCTTTCAAGGACGAACCACCATCCATCTACCTATGTCACTAATTTCACTTTATGTATTTGAGGGTGAGCCCGAGGTATGTCTTGGCCTCGACCCATCTATGTAGAGGTATTGTTGGACACCTTGTAAACCTCTTTACGATATATGGTATGTGTTATGGTTAACTTTATGTTATATAACTGGCTATCATTGACTAATGTTATGTGACTTGATCATGATCATACGTTTGATGGAAAGATCCCAAGTCCCAAATTGCCCCCATAGCATGAGTCCTACATACCCGCCCTTTAGTCTTTATGTGCTACATGTTATTTGAAATCATGTTAATCCCCTTTCTTATAATTTCCCCATAGCCTGAGTCCTACTTTCCCGTCCCTTAGAACTATGTGTTGTTGTTGAATGCGCTTCCAAATCGATGATGCGAGTTTTGGTATCTTGTGGCTTATTTGGGTTCTCGGGTTCCCATTTACCATGTCATATCTAGGCCCTAGGTCCGGGTCATGAAAAACATCCATCTGGACTGTACCGTTTTATGATGCAGAGACAGGTATTAGAGATCATCAACAAGCATTTCGTTGAGGTTCTTCTTGCATTTAACTGATTGGTGAGTCATCCTTTACATTCGGAGGATACCCCACTTAGCTTTTATGCCTTGAGTTTAGCACTATTATTTTGATTTGAGACAGTAATGAACCTGTCATTGGCACCATCTAGATGCTTAGAGGTAGAGGCTTCATAGACAAGGACGAATTAGAGTTGATGTTCCATTTTCTTTCTTGAAAGGCTTGTACTTTTCAAACTATTTTCACAATATTGATGTGGATTGTCAATCTTAACCATTATCTTACAGAGTCTTTAATTGATGAGCCCATTAGAATGTTCCTTGCACATAAACTGAGTCTTTTATTGCGAATGAATGAGTTATTGAGCCATGTAATTCGCTTGGGGACCAACAATGATTTCTGAGTATCAGTCACGCCAAAGGTACCCTCCTGGGGTGTCAGATAAATAATACTAATTATTTTCAAAAGGCGGCCATTGCCTTTTTAGAGTTTTTGTCTCATGAAATAAGAACTCGGAATTATCTTTGCGATCTTTGTGTGTATTAGTCTTGTCATGATCTGATTCTAGGTCCTTGACGTGACATGACAAATGGGAAGTCTGATGACAACCCAAACAAGCCTCTTCGCATATCATGTAGACATCCTTAGTTGAGAAAGTAAAATAATACAATAACAAGAGTCAATTATTAAAAGGAAAGCGGGACTAAGGGAGTCTTTTCATTATCATAAAAACATAGGAAGAGTCCAGCTCGTAAGCATAAATAATCATAGTATCCAACAACACCTCTACTAGAGAATGGAGCAGGGACCAAGACACTTCCCAGGCTCACCCTCATGATCATAACTATCCAACATAAAGAATAAGTCTCAATATAACATGAATGAAAATAGATGTTGTCCTCGGAGTTGAGGACTCACCAACTAACTTTCTTCAAGAACCAAACTAGCCACATGGAGGAGGATAGTCGGTAGGAGCTCTGGTCCCTATACGGTAATATCATGTAGGCATACAGTATGCAATAGTACTTGGAATGTACTAAGTATGTGGGGTGCAATGCAACAAAGACATAAGCCATAATATTCAAAATGTATACATATAGACAATGGATATAATCTCAATACGGCATATATGATCAATGCTTGTAATGGAACATGCATGTAAAACATTCTACTTGCACATAGCAATATGCGTACGTGGGAGTAGACCTTAACCGACATATAAGACCAAGCGAGCTACAACTTGGAATCTGAGGCATGACACCCCTTCGGTAAGGTGTCCGAGGCATGAAACCCCCTCGACAAGTTATGGTCTACTTGCCAAGGTAAACCATAAATGACCCAACTTGAGGGGAAACATGAACTATATGGATCAACTTGTAGTCCCTTAAGGGAAAATATATAATCCTATGGTGGTACATAGTTTAGAGACTAAAGACTTTATATAAAGACCCCTTGAGCCGAGCCCCCACCTTGAGCCTCATAAGTGCTAAGTCTAATCCCTTGAAATACTTGAAATAATCATAAGTTTAATCATAACATGAATAACTTGTAAGAGACATGATAACATGACATGAGTAGCTCATTCACCTACTTGATCTCTATTAGTGAGCTTAGTTGAACATGAGGGTACAACAGTAATCATGCTTGATCCCTCAGCTTGACATGAATGGCTCACAAGAGGGTAGAATATTGAAATAAGACTCAACTTGTCACTTGTACAATCATAGATACTTTTCATAAATTTATACATTCTTGGGAGCCCATAATTATCTTGAAATCATTTGACTTGTAAATCATGCGATAACTCATCTTTAACTATAAAATCCTTGTCATGTAATTTAATCAAACACATGGTGGGTTATAGGATACATGTTCAAAGTCATGCAATTCAAGAGTATGAAGCAAGAAGGAGTAAAATCATTTCTTTTCAAAGATATTCAAATCAACCCACCAATATTGTAGTAAAACCCTAATTTTGGGTATCATAAAATCCATCTAGAAAATTCACAATAGTTCATAGTTTTCATAGTTCACATCATGCATAACTTCAATAGATAGAAATCGACTCATGGAATAAGCTTAAGATAGATATTCATGCATAATTAATCAATACGTGATAAAAAACTAACATAATTTAAATTTATAATGCATAATAGAAAGTACCTATGAAGAATCAAACCTTGAAATCATGAAATTTTATAAAAAGAAAAGTGTTAGGCTCCACGGGTGAAAGGACCAAAATGACATACCTTAAACTTGGATTTTCTTGAAATTGACTTGATCAAGACTTGGGACTTGACTTGGGTCCTTGAAATCCAAATTGTGCTCTTGAAATTGTAGAGATTGAATGGAGGATTTGATAGTGTATTGGAAGGGTTTAGAGAGTGTTTCTTGAGAGTTTGAAGGTGAAAAATGGCTATGTATAGAGGTATTCACGTTTAAATGGGCATTGGGTTATTACCCAAAGTCCCTTGGACGAAACAAGAAAACTGGAGAAAATTTGCACTGGTCCACGCCCCAGGCGCCCAGTGCGCAAATACAAAGTGGTGCATCGCCTGGGCGCGCAGGGCCACTAGAAATCACCCCATTGCGAAAATTATTTTTCACTGTGGATCTTCTAAAATTTGAAGTCTACCCTTTTTCCACTCAATTTTGCCCCCTGAATGACAATATGAAGTCAAATTTTTGAAATCACTCATAGTTTTTAAGATATTAGAAAAGTACACTTATGGGGCATTTCAAAGCACATGAGGGGTGTTTCAAGTCCATTCATTTTTTGAATTATGCGTGACCGACTCTATCGTTTGAATGAAAATTTTATGGTTCTATTTGTGATTTCCTATTAAATAATACTCATTATTTTTGAAAATCAGACATCGCTTATTTCAGAGTTTTCATGTCACGAAATATAAATTTAGGATCATTCTTAATTTTTAGGTGTATTAGTCTATAAATTTTTCAAAATGTTTCACCGGCTCTACTTGAGATAAAATTTTGTGGGTCTATTCGTGACGACTAAATTATGTGGGTCTATTCGCGATGACTCATTAAGTGATACTCGTTATTTCTAAAAGGCAAATGTTGGTTTTTGATGTATGTGTCATGGCATTGTAATATAGGATATCTCACTTTTTCATGTGTATTAGTCTATGAATTTCTTGAAATATGTGTGACTGACTTTCTTTGAGCACAATTTTATGGGTCATGCCGGCAATCTATTTAATGATCATTGATTTCGAAAGGCAGACATTGTGTTTTAGAGTTTCTGGAGTACATGTGACTAGGACTATGTATCGATCGATTTAGTTCGATTTGGAAGTTTATCGATTCGACTTATCGATTATCGATTTTTATATATGCTAAATCGTTATAGAACCATCTATGTATTGACTTATCTATGATTGATCATTATCAGTTAAACTATTACAGGACGTTTGGTAGGAGGGATTATAGGAAATAATCCAAGGATTAGGAGAATGGTATTAATTATACTATGTTTGGTAGAAAATTGAATCCATGTATAACTATTACATGGTATAGCTAATAACATATACATGGTATTAGCTAATACCTCCCATTTGGTGGTATTAGCTAATACCATGGATTAATACCATGGGATTAAATAAAAAAGACAAAAATATCCCTCAACTTTTTTTTTTTACATTTTTTTGTTTCTTGATTTTATATTTTATATTTGTAGTTTTGTACTAGTAAATTTATTTAAATAAATATGATTACAAATTTTATTTATTTGCTATTTCATATTTTCATAATATAAAAATAAATAAATTTACCATGTCAAATTTTTAAATTTTTCTTATTTGTAGTTTCATATTTACATAATACACACAAAAAAAATTTGACATGTCAATTTTTTTATAACTAATTTTAGTTGAGTGATTTTATTGATACAATATAAAGTCCAATGATGTTAGATATATTCTCAAAGTAGAGTGACCTCATAAGATATAAACACTATATTAAAAATACAACTTCCAAATTTTTATTTGTAAATATAGATTGTCTATTTTATAATTGTTTACCATGTTTTCTATTTTAATAATAATGATCTATCTTTATTAAATTAAAAATTAACATTTTATTAATGATGAATTTATTAAGACTACAATTATTTATTCTCAAATAATTCAAGTGACAAAATTGCAAGCATAATGACAAAATATTATTTTCTACCTAGTTAGAAGTCACAAAAAAAAATCTACTTTGATTTAATTACATGAAATAGAAAATCTCATAATAGTTCAAGGGCATTATTGGAAAGAAACTTTTTATAGAATTTTAAACCAAATACAAATTTAAATGGAAAACAATAAAACAAATATGAGATAAAAATAATCTCAGATTACTAATCCCTGCATAACTAATCTCTGCATTATTAATCCCAACATTATTAATTTTTGTACCAAACGACCCCTAAGATTTGACAAAAAATTATTTTATTGAAAATTGCTTAGAAACGAGGTGTCATGCCCCGAGAGGATACCCTTGGTGTGGCTGACACTCAAAGACTATTGCTAGTCCTTGAGTGAGCCAATTGGCCTCATCATCACATTCTACTCAACAACGGAAGATTAATACCTAGAAAAGACTTTATTATAATGAAATAACCAAGTCTTACTATAAAAAGATATTCTCCAATAAACAGGAGTTAGAAAAGAATAGTACTTAACATCCTCTACTCAAGGTCCATGAAACCTCTACCTCTGACATCTAGATGGTACTATGACAGGCCATGGCTACCCAGCGCAAGGAAGACAAAAAACTCAGTGAAAGAAATAGGGCTCCTCCGAAGGTAAGGAGGGCTCGCCATTGCTAAAATCACAGATCTAAATTTGAACAGTGCGTCTGCCAAAGTCCTCTAATGCCTGCCTCTGCATCATAAGATGATGCAGGCCCAAATGAGTGTCAAAATATGGAATATACTAGTATGTAAAACGCATGGAAGAAAAAGGACATAATTAGATCAAATAACTCAACTCAAACTTTACTCAACTCACTCAGTAAAATATGCAAGTTTAAGAGCGTAATCATGACTTGAAAATAACTCATTAACATGCAACTCAGTCAAATCAAATCTGCAAAATTAGGGTAGTTTCTCTAACCGACAGACATCTCACCACCCTCTTTGATGGTGCATAACGAAGATGACGTTCTTGCTCGCCCGTCCATCACTTGCAAAAGTAAGGACATAAATATCAACATCAACTTCATGGATCATGATCCATCATACCCATCCATTATTTTGGGATAGGAGTTACCAGAATATGCTGTACAACTATCCTACGCGGGCAACGTAGTTATGGGGTTTGAGTCACTTGTACTCTACCCAACTCGATGCTCGATACTACTCCCAAAAGATC
>JAPFFP010046263.1:0-11096 GCA_026153255.1 Solanum medicagineum
AGGAAAGCAATGATTTTTTTTTAATTTTGTATTCAATTATTAAAAAATAGTATTTATTATAAGGCAACGGTGAGGTCTACATATATTTTACCCTTTCCAATTTCACTGGGTATGTTGTGATTGTTGTTTATTAAAAGTTAGTATGTACATTTGACCATTAATTACTTGGTCTTTTCGATTAAAAAGATTTTATTATTATTTTATACCATGATATTTAGCGTGTAATACTATTTCCTAATCTTCAAGGTCTTAAGTCTTTTTAATTAATAAAAAAATTTCATTATTTTGTAGAATATGATTGTATTAAAAATTATTGTCTAAATTTCAAAAAACAAGATTATTAAACATGATTAGTACATGTATGATTGGAATTAGACTAATATTTTTTATTGCCAACTAGAAGCAATAACATGATAGACGGAGTTATAGACCAATTTTCTAATGTCAACAACCATAAATTTTTTATGTTAAAATTTAGTTATATCAAATAGTTTTTTATAATTATATGTTATTTATTAAAAGTAAATTGAAAAAAATATTAAATATTGATATAATTAAATTTTAGCATGATGAATTGAATAAAATAAAGAATTGATTGTGTAAAAATGAAGAATAAGAAATTTGTTATGTTATTTAATAATAACAACTTTAAGAATTTTATTCTTTATTTTTACTTACAAAATAAATTATTTGTTCTACTTTACGTTAGACTTAAATATTTTGGGATGAATTAATATCAAGAATTTGAACAAATAAGAAATTATCTTTTAGAACAAATCAAAGAATTTAACTAATTAGTAAAAGAATTCAATTCAACTAAATTTGGATTGAGAGTAATTTTAGATCAAAAGATGAAAGAAGGGTATCTTTAAACCAAAAATAAAGATGGGAGTATTGTAGATCAAAAGATAAGAGGGTATTTTTGAGTCATTTTCAATAAGGTAAGGATATTTTTGGCCCTTTATTCTTTAAAAAGAAAAGCACTAGATATTAAATGAACTCCACTTTTGTCCATATAGTTATTGTCAAACTATTTTTGAAATAATCCAACATAAAATTATAAATATAAGCAAGCAACTCTCTTAAACTTATCACGTAAAAAATATAAATGAACGAAAAACATGATAAAAAAAGTTCAAACATTTATTTTGAATTTTGAATAATTTTCACTTATTTTAAACAATGAAAAAAGTCCTCAAAATTGATTTTATATGAAATCGAGGGAGTACACCTTTTTATTTTAATTTATATGGCACGAGTGAAATTAGGAAAGTCAATCAAATTTTTTATAATATTTTAAAATATTTTAAACGTTTAATTATTGTGATTTATATCTTTTACGTAATTTTATAATAATACATCGCAAATCAAGTGTGACAATCCAAGCTAGGCCCTAGGTGTGACACGACGATTAGAACCCCGAAGGATCCCAATCGAGCTATCTTAGCATATTAACAATTATACATAAGGCAACTAAAGCATCACAAGCTATAAGGGGACAGAAAATGAGCCTCATTTCACATCATAGGAAAGAAGGAACAAGCTTTAGCAAGCAATAAAACGATAACATAGGCTTACTACATGATATCCAACAATCCTCGAAGCAAGTCTAGCTTGGGCAAGGGCTATGGACATGTTACTAGCTCACCCTAAACAAAGTAGTAAATGAAGTAGTTTCAAGCTACCAACATAGCCCAACAATACTCAAGAAAGGGAGAGTAACCAGGCTCGCCTTCGAAGCATTAAGACTCACCACTATCTTCAAGTAGATCTTCAACCGACGCTAGCCACAGGAAGAAGGAACACTCGACCCTACATTATAAAATAATGTAGGGATAAAGTATGCGTTAGTACATTTAAATGTATTAAGTATGTAGGCAATGCACAGTAAATCTTAATGTACAAGCGACCATTTCAAATAGCATAATAAAGAGTAGTAAAATCATAAGTAAATATAAGAGAGAGTAATACATAAGTAAAATGCAAGAGCATCTTCTAGAGATAAGGATCATAAGCATTCAAGTGAATCATCATAAGAAATATACATATGTGGGAAGTCACCATAACCAATATTGACATCCAATTTGACCGGCCTATAACCCATTATCGGTTGACATTTGATTAAAATAGGCATTTTTAATTTTTTTTAAAATAAATTGATTTATTATCAATTTTATCCAAATAATCACGTATTTTTAATATATTTTTTAAAATTTGTTCGTTAATTATTTTTGTCATTTCAAATTACCATTTATTACTAATATTGTTGCTATTGTTGTTGTTGTTGTTACTATTACTATTACTATTACTATTATTATTATTATTACTATTATTATTACTATTTGTACTGTCATTTTTTGAATATAATTTTTATCAATTTAATTTATTAATTTTCAAATAATATTTTAACATGTTCAAATATTTTTACACAATTTTAACATATATTACGCATTTTCTTTACATAAAGATTATTATTAAAATATTGTATATTTTTATAAGTGTGTATATTATATTTATTAATTAGATGACAATCTATTCAATTTCATCCCAATTTTTTCAATTTATAGTGTAACACCCCGTGAAATTACCAAAACGCCCTTAAAACTTAATCGTGCGCACAACGCGTCTTTCAAAGCTCCAATAGGAAATCCGAGATCGAATTTGCGATCAGAGCGAAAGTTGAAATATGGTCTCGACCCGAATTAAGAGCGACCGAGTCAAAAAATAATTTTCCAAAAAATTGCAGAACAGTAGCAAATCCGCGCCCCTAGCACGACGCGGAGGTGGCACGGGGATGCACTTTATTTTTTTTTAAAAAAATTGACGGGAATTTACATTTTACAAAAAACACAAAATTACACTAGTCCGCGCCCCTGGCGCGACGTGGACCAGTGTGCAAATTTAAAAAAAAAATCTTTTACCACGGGAAGGGCATTCTGGGTATTTCAAACTCATCCCTAATTCCTAAAACGTGTCTTAAAAGTTGTTTATTTCGACTAAGGGTTTCAAAAACCCATCTTTTCTTAAGTTAAATGTAGGAGGGTTTCAAGCCCAGGGCTAGATTCTTGAAGGAAGTGTGGATTTTCCCCAAATCCCAGGTATGTAGAGGCTACCAAAAAACATGAAATTTTTCTTCCATGTGCCCCCAATGAGTAGATCAACTTGGTAACAAATCACAGAGTTCGAGTGTCCTAGGGAGTCTATGAAGCGTATCTAATAGAGTCTTGTTTAAGGTTGTGTTGTGCACCACACTTCATAAACAGGAGGCTACGAGACATTAGGAAAGTTTCCCTTCATCTATGATCTGAGTTCATGTGATAGAGTTTAACCTTGTGGAAATCTCATTCTAACGCATGCGTTATACACTTACAGAAAATGCCACCGAAGAGAACCGCTGCTCAGAGAGATGCCCCAGCCCCAGTCGCTAGGAGTGTTCAACCCGAGGCCCCAGTTCAGACTGAGGCTAGGAGACGGGGATGCCCCGCTAGGACTGCCAAGGTCCCACAAGCGCCCCCTGCTCAGCCCCAGCTAGCTCCCATTACTGAGGCAAAGTTTAGTAGAGCCATCACCATGTTGACTCAGTTGGTGGCCTCCCATGGGAACAACCAAGGTTCTCAAGCTCCTCGCTCTAGCTCACAGGAGTCGTCAACTGCAAACTAGACTTATGAGACTTTCTGAGGATAAACCCGCCAGTGTATACGGGGTTGAAGGTGGAAGAAAACCCATAGAACTTTATTGATGAGGTGTATAAGGTTCTGAAGACGATGCATGCTGATGAGATCGAGGGAGTTGAGCTTGCCTCCTATCAGTTGAAGGATGTTGCATACATGTGGTATAATCAGTGGAAAGAGAGTAGAGGTGAGGATGAGGAGCCTGCAGCATGGGAAGAGTTCGAGATAGCCTTTCTTGACCACTTCTTTCCTTAAGAGTTGAGGGAGGAGAAGGTGGATGAGTTTGTAAATCTGAAGCAGGGAGGGATGACCGTGAAAGAGTACAACCTCAGGTTCATCAAGCTGTCTAGGTATGCTCTAGAGATGGTGAAGGACATGAGGGCGAGGATGAGGAAGTTCGTCGGGGCAGACACGTGCAGAAAAAGTGTAAGGCTGCTTTGCTGATTCTGGGCATGGACATCGCCAGACTTATGGTGTATGCCCAGTAGACAGAGGAGGACAAGAAGAAAGATAGAAAAGAGCTGATGAGCAGAAAGACGAAGTCAGCGGGACATGAGCCTAGCCCGCAGAGATAGAGTAGGGGTGGCAAGTCCTATTTCTAGAGGAGATCATCTCATCCTGTACTGTCTGTAGCAAGTACGCCCGTGCAGCCAAACAAGTATGATCAGAAACCGCAGGGTCATCAGACTTTTAGGGCTCTAGGGGTCCAATCTCAAGCTAGTGTGACCCAAGGCACAAGGGGAAAGCCACCTTGTGGTAAGTGTGGTAAGCTTCATTTGGGTGAGTGTCGTGTGGGAAGAGACGTTTGTTATTCATGTGGACAGGCTAGTCACTTCAGCTATGAGTGTCCAAAGAGAAGACGAGGTGAGGGGAGCAGCAGACCCCAGTCATCCGCAGCCCCTCAGCGGGCAATCAGCAAAGAGGTGCTACGACAGGATCAGAATGCTGCACCAGATGTGGTTATGGGTATGCTTCGAGTCTTTACCTTTGATCGTTATGCCTTGATTGATCTGGGTGCCACCTTGTCTTTTGTGACCCCTTATGTGGCTTGTAAGTTTGGGGTTCTTCCAGAGTATTTGCTTGAACATTTTTCTATTCCTACTCCTACTGGTGAGTCTATCTTAGCTGAGAAAGTTTACAGAGATTGTGTAGTGTCTATTTATCATAGAGACACCTTAGCTGACTTGGTAGAGTTGGAGATGGTTGATTTTGATGTAATAATGGGCATAGACTGGCTTCACGCCTGTTATGCTTCTGTTGACTGTAGAACCTAGATTGTTAGGTTCCAATTCTCTAATGAGTCTATCTTAGAGTGAAGAGAGAGTTCTGTTGCCCCTAAGGGCAAATTCATCTCTTATCTTAGAGCTAGAAAGTTGATCTCCAAAGGTTGCATTTACCACCTTGTGAGGGTTAAGTCTGATGATGTCGAATCTGTTACTATTGAATCAGTCCCAATTGTAAATGAGTTTCCTGAGGTGTTTCCTGATGATCTTCCTAGAGTCCCTCCTGATAGGGAGATTGACTTCGGAATTGATGTTCTTCCCGAGACCAAACCCATCTTAATTCCACCCTACATAATGGCCCTCGCAGAGTTGAAAGAATTGAAAGAACAATTAAAAGACTTGCTAAAGAAAGGTTTGATAAGGTCCAGTGTCTCACCTTGGGGTGCTCCTGTCGTTTTCGTGCGTAACAAAGATGGGTCCTTCCGAATGTGTATATACTACCGACAGCTGAACAAGGTCACAATAAAGAATAAGTACCCTCTTCCCAGGATAGATGACCTCTTTGACCAACTTCAGGGTGCTACTTATTTCTCAAAGATAGACCTCAAATTGGGTTATCATCAATTGAAGGTGAGGGAAAGTGACATCCCAAAGACAACCTTTAGGACACGGTATGGCCACTTTGAGTTCTTGGTCATGTCCTTTGGGTTGACAAATGCACCTGCAGCTTTTATGGATTTGATGAATAGGGTATTCAGACCGTATCTTGATATGTTCATGATCATGTTCATCGATGACATTCTGATATATTCTAGGGATGAAGGGGAGCATGCTAATCACCTTAGAGTGGTCTTGCAAATATCACGAGTTGTATACGAAATTCTCAAAGTGTGAGTTTTGGCTCAAGTCTGTGGCTTTCTTGGGCTATGTGGTTTCCGGAGATGGTATATGGGTAGATACGCAGAAAGTTGAAGCAGTTAAAAACTGGCCAAGACCAACTTCTCTGACAGAAATAAGAAGCTTCTTGGGTTTAGCGGGCTACTATCGCAGATTTGTTGAAGGCCTCTCTTCTCTGTCAGCCCCATTGGCTAAGCTGACTCAGAAGAAGGCCAAGTTTCAGTGGTCTGAGGCATGTGAAAAGAGTTTTCAGGAGTTAAAGACTAGATTGACTACAACACCGGTGCTAACTTTGCTAGATTGGACGGGGGACTTCGTGATATATTGTGATGCATCCCGAGTGGGATTGGGCTATGTATTCGTGCAAAGAGGGAAGGTGATAGCTTACGCTTCCAGACAACTTAAGATTTACGAGAAGAATTATCCAACACATGATCTTGAGTTGACAACAGTGGTGTTAGCTGTATGGAGTGCATGTGGACGTGTTCACTGACCATAAAACATTGTAGTACATGTTCAGCCAGAAAGAGCTCAAGTTGCGGCAGAGGAGATGGCTGGAGTTGCTCAAGGATTATGACATGAGCATTCTCTACCACCCAGGTAAGGCTAACATTATTGTTGATGGCTAACATTATTGCTGATGCTCTTAGCAAGATTTCTATGTAGCATTGCCCATGTGGAGGAAAGAAAGAGAGAATTAGCTAAGGACGTGCATAGATTGGCTCGACTGAGAGTGCAACTTGAGAAGAACAATGAGGGCAGGGTCAATGTTTAGAATGGTTCTGTGTCATCCTTAATGTCGAAGGTGAAGGAGAAGCAAGACCAACACCCTATCTTGTTCCAGTTGAAAGAAGCAGTTCACAAGAAGAAGGTGATGGTTTTCTCCAAAGAAGGAGATGGGGTATTGAGATATCAAGGAAGATTATGTGTGCCCGATGTTGATGGCGTCCGAGACAGAATCATGGCTGAAGCTCATAGCTCCAGATATTCAATTCACCCCGGTTCCACCAAGATGTACCACGACTTGAGAGAAGTCTACTAGTAGAATGAGATGAAGAAAGACATTGCCAAATTTGTTTCTAAATGCCCCAATTGTCAACAGGTTAAGGCTGAACATCAGAGACCGTGTGGATTAGCTCAGAATTTTGAAATTCCAGAATGGAAATGGGAGACGATCAACATGGACTTCAACACTAGCTTACCAAGATCCTGAAAGCAACACGATTCGATTTGGGTGATTGTTGATAGGATGACGAAATCAACCCACTTCTTGGCGGTTAAGACAACTAAGACGACTGAGGAATATGCCCGACAATATATTCGTGAGATTGTGAGGTTGCATGGGGTTCCCTTGTCTATTATCTCGGACAGAGGAGCTCAATTCACCTCTCAATTCTGGAGATCCTCTCAGAAAATATTGGGCACGAAAGTACATCTTAGCACATCTTTTCATCCTCAGACTGATGGTCAGGTAAAGCACACCATACAGACCTTGGAGGATATGTTGAGAGCATGTGTCATCGATTTCAAAGGAAATTATATGATCACCTACCGTTGATTGAGTTCGTGTACAATAATATCTACACACTAGCATTCAAATGGCCCCTTATGAGGCATTATATGGGAGGCGATTTAGATCACCGATCGGCCGGTTCGAGGTGGGTAAAGCTGACTTGATTGGACCTAATATCGTCCACTAGTTTATGGAGAAGGTGAAAGTCATCAGAGAAAGGTTGAAGGCAGCCTAGAGTCGTCAGAAGTCATATACGGATGTGAGAAGGAGAGATGTTGGAATTTGAGGTGGATGATTAGGTATACTTGAAGGTGTCACCCATGAAAGGTGTCATGAGGTACGGGAAGAAAGAAAAGTTGTGTCCCTATTATGCCAGACCATATCAAATTATAAGGGGGATTGGGAAGGTTGCTTATGAGCTTGACTTGCCTTCCGAGCTAGACGGAGTTCACCCGGTAATCCATGTGTCAATGTTAAAGAAGTGTTTAGGGGATCCAGCTTTAGCAATTCCTATAGAGAGTACGAGTGTGACAGATAGCTTATCATACGAAGTAATTCCAGTTCAAATCTTTGACCGACAAGTTTGTAGGCTGAGGAACAAAGAGATAGCCTCCGTTAAAGTCCTATAGAGGAATCAATTTGTTGAGGAAGCTACGCGAGAAGCTGAGGAAGTGATAAAACTCAAATACCCGCACCTATTTATGCCTAATGATGATGATATCGAAGGTAAATGTCTTTATCCTTAACGCTATTGAATGTCTCCTTTTGTTGAGTTGATGCGATTGTCTAATGTTATTCCCGAGTCTAAGACAGAGATAGATAGGTGATGGATGGTTGAGAATTCGAGTGTCCCCGAGTGAGGTGTGAGATGAGTTTTGAAGTCATTCTATTCTTACTCATCATTCGAGGATGAATGATCCCAAGGGGGAGATGATGTAACACCTCGTGAAATTACCAAAATATCCCTAAAATGTAATTGTGCATATAACACGTCTTCCAAAGCTCCGATGGAAAATTCGAGATCGGATTTGAGATCATCGCGGAAAATTGAGTCAGAATATGGTCTCGACCCGAATTAAGAGTGACCGGGTCGAAAAATAATTTTCTAAAAAATTGCTAAATAGTAGCAAATCCGCGCCCCTAGTGCAACGCGGAGGGGGCATGGAGATGCACTTTACTCTTTTAAAAATTTTTTGATGGGAAGTTATGTTTTACGAAAAATGCAAAATTACATTGGTCCGTGCCCCTGGCGCGCCCAAACCATTGTGCAATTTTTTTAAAAATTTTCTTTTATTACGGGAAGGGAATTCTGGGTATTTCCAACCCATCCCTAATTCCTAAAATGTGTCTTAAAAGTTGTTTATTTCAACTAAGGGTTTTAAAAACCCATTTTTTCTTAAGTTAAACGTACGTTCTGAGAGAGAAGAAGAAGAGAAATAGGAGGGTTTCAAGCTCAGGGCTAGATTCTTAAAGGAAGTGTGAATTTTCCCCAAATCCTAGGTATGTAAAGGCTACCAAAAACATGGAATTATTCTTCCATGTGCCCTCAATGAGTAGATCATGTTGTAAATTGCTAGTTCATGGCTCTTGAGTAGTGATTCTTGAAAACCTTCTTGAACATTATCTTTATTTCTTGAACGTTAGCTTTAATTTATATATATTATCTCAAATTGATGATAATCATACTTGTATCTACTGGTTATATGCATTATTGTATGACTGTTTACCTAAATTGCATGTTTCCCCTTGGTTAGCACAGCAAGAACGAACTTAGGGGTAATGTCTAGAGCCTTGATTGTTTGAATGTGATGATTGATGAAGTCTGAGTCTTGAGATGAGTGCTGTGATGGCTGAAATAGATGAAAGTGATATCCTTGAGGTTTAAATGAGTTTAGATAAGAGTTTAAGAGAAAGAATTTACTTCTTGAGTTGATAGAGTGATAGATAAGAGGAAGACCTTGCCTGAGAGGGGGTTGGTTATATGACCAGTCTGACCTTGATAGGCTTATGAGCATATTGAGTCTTCGGAGAAGTATTAGCACTGAAATGGGTAAGAGTGAGTCCCGCTCGTACTCATTAACTACGTGGCCAACATAGGAGAGGATTAGACCGCGAAAGCGGATGTTTCCTTTGTCCTACTGAAGACTTGACAGACTTCTTTTAGAATCCCTAACAGACTCGTTCTGCACCCTGGTAAGGTACCGAACAGATGTGGCAGCGACATATCTTGGTTGTATCATCACTGAGCTCATAGGTGGTTATTATCGGTTATAGAAACTCCCAGATTGGTTTCCTTGTTGATTGTACTTTGACGTTGATGTGATTGTATGATGTCTTGGTAGATAGTGAGGTGATAACATTCTGTCCTTTACTCTGAGTGGAGGATGATGATTGATGAGCTATTGTTATTGTGAATTGTTTACTTTAGCCGGTTTTACATACAGTACTATCCACATACTAATGCTCCTTTGGCGTTGCATTATTTTATGATGCAAATTCTGTAGACAGAGGACTTTAGCAGCCCCATCGTTGAGGTTCAGAGCTTATTATTTCAGACCGTGGTAAGTCCTCCCCTGCATTCGGAGGATGATTATTTCATTAGCTTTATTTCAGTATTTTTCTTTGATTATGGTAGCCATGGCCTATCATGGTACCTTCCTAGATGTATGTCATAGAGGCTTCGTAAACATAGGCAGTTGATGGTTAGTGTTGGGATTGTTTATTTCCCGTTTCTTTTCTATTGATATACTTCGTATTATTCTATGATAGTGATTGTGATAGTCTACTGATAGTTTATTATTTTATTTAATCTTCCCCTTATGAATTGATTGAACGAATGCAATGAGACTAGGTGGTCTACTTGGGGACTAAAAACAGTCTCTGAGTGTCAGTTACGCCTAGGGTATCCTCCCGGGGCGTGATATGCAGCCTTTTTAATCCAATTTATTTTAATTCTGATCAATTTCTTTACAATCTATTTCAATTCTAGTCCATTTCTACACAATTTCTTTCAATTCTAGCCTAAATTGGGTCAGTTTGTGACTTAATTTTAAATTCTAATCTACTTTCATTCGGGAGAAGTTTCATAAATAACCTAGGCTTGAAACTTAATATGGTCAAATAGCTATATTTTTACATAATTACACAACATAATCTCAGCTATATGACTTGGAGGGGAGGAGAGGGATGAGCAAGATCGAGAGAGGGATGAGAGAGGGGAATTGCATATGTATATTTGTCAAATTATATTTGTATATCTGTCAAATAATTGTATATGTGTAATTAATGTACGTATATATTTATATATCTAGCAAGTGAGATTGGGAGAGGGAAGAGTGAGGCGAGCGAGAGTGGAGAGAGGTAAGTTATATGTATATTTGTCGAATTGACTATATATATCTGTGAAAATAATTATATATATGCAGTTGGTATATATTTATAATTGTATATCTGCAAGAAATAACAGAGAGAGAGAGGAGAGGGGCGAGACAGAGGAAAAGAGAAGAGAGAAAATAGCAACAAAACCCTAACTACAACTATAAATTGTTACTTTTTAAAACTATAGTTGTATATTGTAAATACATATCATATATTTGCCAAATTATGTTATTTTTCCTTTCATTTAATTGAATTCGGACACCCATTTTTCATTCGAATCCAACCCGAATCTTTAAAAAAAATCTTGACCATCCATTTTCTTAATCCAATGGTCTAGATTAAAAAAAATATTTTATTCCCTTTAATTCATTTTAACCCCCAAATCCTTTTCATCCTTCTCAATATTCCCATCCT
>JAPFFP010046265.1:0-11096 GCA_026153255.1 Solanum medicagineum
GAACCTGGGTGAATAGAATAGGATGAATTATGAGCCTCCTTCAAAATCAACTCCCTTAAGTCATCAACATTAGGCACCCACAATTTACCTTGGTACCTAAGGGCACCATCTCCCCCTTGGGACAAAATCTTCACTTTACTATCCTTCAACAAGGTCTTCAACTCTAGCAAGGCGGGGTCAAGATCTTGTTTTGAATATACTTCCTCAATCAAAGAAGATTTAGAACCATCAACAACCATCACACCCCCATTTTCAGCTTCATCCAACCTAACACCTAACCTAGCCAACCGGTGGACTTCTTTGGCCACCTCTTTGCCACCATCATCAATATGAGCTAGACTACCCATGGGCACTCTACTTAGAGCATCAGCCACAATATTAGTTTTGTCGGGATGATAATGTACACTCGTCTCATAATCTTTAAGGAGCTCCAACCACTTTCTTTGTCTCAAGTTAAGATCTTTTTGGGTGAACACATATTGGAGACTCTTGTGATCGGTAAACACATCAACATGAACCCTATAAAAGTAGGGATGCCAAATTTTCAAAGCAAACACCATGGCCTCCAATTCAAGATCATGGGTGGGGTAATTCCGCTCATATACCTTAAGTTGCCTAGAGGAAATATGCTATCACTTTGTCATTCTGCATCAAAACACACCCCAAACCAATTCTTAAGGCATCACAATAAACCACAAACTCTTCCAACCCTTCCGGTAGAGCCAAGATAGGAGCGGAGACAACATTATCTTTCAAAGTTTGAAAGCTCTTTTTATATTCATCGGTCCACACGAATTTTGCTTTCTTTTGGGTCAACTTTGTCATAGGAAAAACAATAGAAGAAAAGCCATTCACAAACCTCCGGTAGTAACCCACCAAACCCAAGAAACTCCTAGTATCTTATGGAGTGAAGGGTCTAGGCCAATTTCTTATCACCTCCGTCTTCTTAGGATCTACATTAATGTCATCACCTGACACCACATGTCCTAGAAAATCAATCTCTTTCAACAAAAATTCACACTTATTATATTTAGCAAACAAGATTTACAACACTACCCTCAATGGATTCATATGCTCTTCCTCACTCTAAGAATAAATCAATATATCATCAATAAAGACCACTACAAACATATCAAGGCAGGATTTAAAGACCCTATTCATGAGATCCATAAATATAGTCGGTGCATTAGTCAACCCAAAAGACATTGCCATAAATTCAAAGTGCGCATACCTAGTCCAAAAAGTCGTCTTGGGAATATCACGATCCCTCACCTTCACTTGGTGGTATCCGGACCAAAGATCAATCTTAGAAAAGTGACTAGCCTCTTGCAGTTGTTCAAAAAGCTCGTCAATCCTTGATAGAGGTTACTTGTTCTTTATGGTAACCCTATTAAGTTGACGGTAATCAATGCACGTTCTAAGGGAACTATCCTTCTTCTTCACAAACAATACTGGTGCACCCCAAGGTGACATACTAGGCCTTATGAAACCCTTCTCCAACAAATCCCTCAATTAATCCTTTAACTCCTTCAATTCCACCAAGACCATACGGTAAGGAGGAATGGAAATGGGTTGTGTATCAGGAAGGAGGTCTATACCAAAGTCTATTTCCCTTGCGGGAGCAGCACCGGGAAGCTCATTGGCAAAGACATCAAGAAACTCATTGACCACCGGAACCGACTCAATAGGAAGGATTTTAGACTCAACATCCCTAACCCTCACAAGATGATAAATGCAACCCTTAGAAAATAACTTTTGGGCTTTAAGACAAGAAATGAATCTACCCTTGACCACCACATTACGACTTTCCTACTCAAGAACGGGCTTATTAGGGAATTGGAATTTAACCTTGCGGGTCTACAATCAATAGAAGCATGATATGCATATAACCAATCCATCCCAAGAATGATACTAAAATCCACAATATTTAGTTCAACAAAATCACAAGGTAAGACTTTATGCAATATGAACATGGGACAATTTCTATAGACTCTTTTAGCAACAATGGACTGACCAAAGGGGATAGACACTTCAGAAGGTTCACACAACAATTTGAGACTCACATGAAGCTTTTTGGCAACAAAAGGAGTAGTAAAAGAAAGAGTGGCACCCAGATCTATCAATGCATACACATCATAATCAAAAACCTTTAACATACCAGTAACCACATCGGGTACATCTCCACTCCTTGCCTTCCTTAGAGAGTATAGAACCTATTTTGCGTTGGAGCACCCCCTTATTGGCCTCCCTTTGCCCTTTGACCCACATTAGCACCTTGGCCTTGATGATGACCATCTCTACCTTTGTTTTGAGCATGAGGACAATCAATAACCTTGTGACCTATTTCACCACAACCAAAACAAGCATTAGAGTTCTTCAAACATGAGCCACCATGGTGTTTCCCACACTTTTGGCACTTAGGGTTAGACCCTCCACCATTACCACGTTGGAATCTTGGGTTATCATTAGCAAATCTCTTTTTAGGGGCATTGGAAGACCCTTGGCCTTGGAACTTGTGGCCTTGAAGAAACCGGCCACCCTTAGAACCTTGGAAACCACCTTTAAATTGAATCCTCTTAGACTCACCACTTCTTCTCTTTATAAGCTTTTCCCCCTCTAGTTGCTCGGCATATGTCATGAGCCGAGACAAATCCATATCACACACTAGCATGGCTATACGACACTCTTCATTAACCAAGTCGGACACTCCTGACACAAATTTGTTCATTCTAGCTCTAGGGTCGGTCACCAAATGTGGAGCATACTTGGAAAGATTGTTGAACTTGAGGGCATACTCCCTCACACTCATGGAACCTTGCTTAAGGTTCATAAACTCCATCATCTTAGCCTCTCTTAGCTCGATAGGGAAGAACCGGTTGAGGAATGCGGCTTTGAACTCCTCCTAAGGAATAGCATCATCATCTTTCCTCTCCAATTTTCATTAGGTGAACAAATTTGGGTCGCACCTTTAAGTTGGTAGGCGCTAACTCTGCTTTCTCCTTTGAATTGACCCCCATGATAGATAGCACCTTATACACCTAATCGATGAACTCTTGGGGATCCTCATCCGCCTTGGACCCATAGAATTCTGGTTGGATTCATTCTTGTGAAATTCCTCACCCTTAAGTCCAGAGTGGGAGCATGAGAGGCTTGTGCCCCTTGGTTCATTTGGTTGGTCATGGCACGGGCCAACATTGTGATAGCATCCCGAAACTCATCATGGGCTACCCCTACATCCTGAGGAGCAGGAAGGGGCGATTGCTCCTCGGGAGCACGGGCTCTCCTTAGTCTTCCCCTTGGTATCGCATGATCTGGAAGAATAAAGAGCATTCGTTAGGGAAAAGCCTTACATTCACACCTAAAGCACGATATAGATCATGAAGAAGTGAAACATTTCCTAAACGTCTCATAGCCTCCCATTCATGGTTGTGGCGCGCTTCACAACCATGAATACGACTCTAATCGACGCAGTGTGTTGGATTTTCAAGGACTAACAACCTAGTACTCTGATACCAAGTTTTTGACGACCCAAGCTTAGGGCCTAGACGTGAAACGGCGAATGGGGAACCCAAAGGGACCCCAAACAAGCCTCTTAGCATATCAATCACACATCCTTGGTCGCGGAAGTAAAATAAGCATTACAAAGTATAATAAAAAGGGAAGTGGGACTGAGAGAAGTCTTAATATTCATAAAAGCAATAAAAGAGTCAAACTCATAGCAAAAATATATCATAGTATCCAACAACACCTCTATCTTGAAATGGAGCGGGCGCCAAGATACTTTTCGGGTTCACCCTCATAATAAGAAGTGTTCAAGATAAAGAAGTCTCAATATGAAAGAGTAATTTAGATATTTTTCTTAGACTTGAGGACTCACCAATGCTTTTCTCCGAAGTACCGAGCTAGCCACGTGGAGGAAGATAATCAAAAGAAGCTCTGGTCTACATGGTAATATCATGTAGGCATACAGTATGTGTTAGTATGCTTGAATGTACTAAATATGCGGGGTGCAATGCAACAAAGACATAAGTCAATATACTCAAGCTGCATAGTCATAAGCAATGTATATATAATCTCAATATGACATGCATGATCAATGCTTGTAATAAGACATGCTTGTAAATTAATCAACTTGCATAATATACCATGCATATATGGGAAGAGGCTTAACCAACATGAGTAAGACCAAGCGAGCTACAACTTGGAATCCTGATGATTACCCCTCATCGATAAACAAGTGGTCTACTTGCCAAGGTAAATCATACTTCACCTTACGAGAACATGACCCATTCTGTATGAAGTAACCCTCCTTAAGAGAACATGACCCATTTCGGAAAGGATTTCATGATAAAGTGCACTAGATGGATCTACTAGTATAGCAAGTGTAATAATCAAAATCCTATGGTGGCACATAATTTGAGGAAAGGAGTATGGACCCTTGAAGATAGTCCACGCCGACATCCAATCCATCGGTGCTAAGTCTAATCCCATAGAATACTTGAAATAATCATACTTTAATCATAACATGAATAGCTCGTAAGAACATGACTCGAGTAGCTCATAAACATGCTTGACCTCTAATATTGAGCCTAACTTGAATATTAGAATAGATTATAATCATACATGAACCCTTGCTTTAACATGAATGGCTCACAAGAGGTAAAAATCTTGAAATAGGGCTTAACTTGATACTTGTAACATCATAGATACTTTTCATGAATTCAATACATGCTTGAAAACCCTTAATCATCATATAGTCACTTGACTTATAAATCATGTAATAGATCATCAATAACTTGAGAATTCTTATCATGTCATTTTATCAAACACATGGTGAGTTCATGATACTTGTTCAAAATCATGCAATTCAAGAGTGAAATAAGATGAGTAAACTCAAAGCAAATCAACCCACCAATGTAGTAATAAAACCCTCATGTGGGCTACCTTGAAATTTATCACAAAAGCTCATAATAGCTCATAGTTTCATAGCACAAATCATTCATAGTATCAATAGACAAAATCAATTCATGGAACAAACTTGAAATTGACATTCATGCATGATACAATCAATATTTCATAAATGATTTATATTCATATTTCATAATAATGGATATCCATAGGTAATACAACTTGAAACCATGTAATTTTTTATAAAAAGAGAATGTTGGGCTCCATGGATGAAGAGGACCCATGGATGAAGACCCACATACCTTAAACCTTGAATTCCTTGAAATGAGCTTGAAGTAGACTTAGAGTTTGAAATGAGTCCTTGAGTCCCAAAATTGAGCTTGAAATCCTTAGATTTGGATGAGAGAATTGATAGAGTCTTAGAGAGGTTTTAGAGAGGGTTTTAGAGAGTATAGAGTTGAAAAAGGGCTAAGTATGAGAGATTTCACGTTTAAGTGGGCATGGGGCTATGACCCCAATGCCCTTGGGCACGGGGCTATGACCCCAATGCCCTTGGGCACATTAAGGAAACCAAGGAAAACAATATATTCGTCCACAGTCCTGGCGTGATGCGGACCGCGAACTTCAATTTACATTAGTCCGCGCTCCTAGCGCGTCGCGTCCACGACGCGGACAAACACTAGATTATGAAAAATTAACGAAAATTATTTTTTTGCTATGGGTCTTCTAAAATCTAGGTTATACCCATCTCCCACTCACTTTTACACCCTGATCGAGAATATGAAGTCGAATTTTCGAAATCATGCACGGACTTTGAGATATATACAAATTACAATTATGGGGTATTCGGAAGCACATATGAGGCGTTTCAAATGTAGTCAGCATATATATAGTATGCTTTGGTACATTATTTGTTATTTTGGTAAATAAAAATTTTTCTTTTAATTCCTTGTCTTAAAGTGCCTATTCTTGTAAATTTTCCTTTATTTTATCATATTTTTTTAAAACTATTTATCATTTGAAAAAATCACAAAAATCTTTATTCTTTTCTATTCTTGGATACATCAATCTTACGTGATATATTGGGACATGATGCATCGAAATGCAATATACCGGGATAGGTGTGTGTTCTATAAACAAAGATGTATCAGGATGCGATATGCCAGAGTGTAAAGTGATATACTGGGAAAAGCGTGTCTTGTATCAACAAAGGTAATATATCTGGACATTGAGTGATGTAGCTGAAATTGAAACGCGATGTATCGAAGCGTTGAGTGATATACCCAAAATTGAGATCGAAATGTTGAGTAGTATATCCAAAATTCTGACGCAATGTATCGGGATATTAAATGATATATTTGAAATTCTTAAATTTTAAGAAAAATTTACAAGTTAAAAAAATAAAAATAATAAACAATTAACTCTTAATACTATAAAATATGTGTAAATTATCAAAATAAAAAATTGTAGTAGTTATTCTGGGCTTGAGTTTACTTGCAGAGAACAAATTTGTAGTACATTTTGTTACCTGTCCTAGCTAACAATAAGTAATCTACGCATTTTAATTTATTTTTTTAAAAAAAGGGAGAAGAAGAGGAGGTTTTGTGTCTGCTTTATTTTTTAAAAATAGATACATTTCTTTTAATTGGTGTTCTACATGACGTTTTTACACGTACTATGTCACGTTGGACGCATGCGTCCAGTGGTGAAACCACATGGTAATGAAAGGGTTCCAAGAAATTCTTTTTGGTGAAAAATTATATTATTTTTATAAAATAAAAGTAAATTTTTTATTTATATATAATAGGCATTGAATTCCTTTATATTAGTTCATTTATCTATTTATTAAAATATTAAATCTTCTTAAAAAAATTTAAATCCGTCATTATATTTATTACTTATTCAATTTTATAAGTATACATTTAAATATTTACAAATTGAAGCCCACGGGGTATTAACTAACGTCAAATTATCAAATTAAAAAATATATTTATACATTATGTCTTTTATTTATCTTTCGTATCTACACATAAATAGTCATCGACACGCAC
Organism: Solanum medicagineum; assembly: GCA_026153255.1. Taxonomy (NCBI): domain Eukaryota; kingdom Viridiplantae; phylum Streptophyta; class Magnoliopsida; order Solanales; family Solanaceae; genus Solanum; species Solanum medicagineum. The sequence goes on from JAPFFP010046265.1 coordinate 6,960, forward strand.
TTGACTATGAGACAAGTGCTGCCAAATGTCCACTATGTCAGACCATTAAATGTGGGCTTCAGAAGTTGGCCCTTGCACTGAGTTTTTGTATGGAATTTTCCGAGGAAAACAGTAAACAATTCAATTGTGAAATTGTGTATAAAAATAAATTGCAATTCAAATTATATATTTGTTATACGTTTTTTTAAAAAAAAAAAAATTATGCATGACATCATCATTATTATTTTATAATATTCCATTGATATATTAATAATATAACAATATTATATAAGATTGAATTTAATCATCTGTAATACTCCGTTAGTATATTGATACTTTACCGATTTTATATAGAATTGAGTTTCTTCTTTTAAAACAAATAAATAAGAGATATTAAGAGAAAATTATTGATGTCACAATCTTATTTATTAAACTATAAACTCTAACGATATTTATATACTCTAATGGTATCAAGCAGTAATTGAGCAAACTTTTCACTGAAGCACTGCTTGTTTCTTTCTTGATGCCATCATAGTATATATAGTTTAATGGTATCAAGGATTAAATAAGTAATATTTTCATTGGACCACAACTTCTTCATCCTTGATATCATTAGAGTATATTATATACTCTTATGGTATTATGACACAATTGAGCAATTTTTTTCATTGAACACTACATACTCCTCTTTGATGCTATTAGAGTTTATATACTCTAAGGGGCTGTTTGGTAGAATGTATAAAAATAATGCTAAATAGAGTGTATTAATAATGTTTACATTAATAATGCATTTATTAATTATGCTTATATTAATTATACATAGAATAGTTTTATGCATTGTTTAGTTTGATGCATTAAAAATAGCATATATTGCATAAAAATGTTATTACAAATATACCCTCTACAGTTAGAAAAGACGTGAAAAAAGTTTTGAGGGGCAATTGGATCTTTAATCATGCATTAAAAGCATTGCATTACTAATACCTAGAAATCAATGTTATTCGTAATACAGACCTTAATACACAATAAAGTGTATAACTAATGCATTAGTTATATATAATATGAAAAATATGTCAAATAAGGTATTACTAATACAAAAAGTTAGTGCATGCATTATTTGCCAATGCACTCTACCACATGACCCCTAATTGTACAAAGGAATATTAACTGACTAATCCTTTCACTAGCATACTACTGCTTTCTCTTTGATATCATTATAATATATAAATATACTTCGATGTTATGAAGTAGTTTAACTGAAGCATTACCTTTTTCTTTCTACTAGTTTAGCATACATGTTTTGCACATATGTATCGTGCTAAGTAACAATAGATGCATATAAAAATAATATATTATTATATCTATATGATATTATTAAGCACAATTTTTTAAAAAATAACGTAAATTTTTTATATAAAAAATGTATTTAGAAAGATATTCCTCTTTAGTTTTTTGTATGTTTCTTTATTACAAAATTGTTATTCTGTCAGTCAGCGTATTTAATGTAAGAGTTATCTTTGAATAGAAGTCTTAATGTATCCAGTTTTATGAGGAATAAGTTTAGTTCATCAATTATTTATTATAAATTTAGTTGCACACAATTTTAGTAGAAATCAAATTTCATTAATAGTTAAAATTTTAACATATCAAAATAGTTGCAATTTAAATTAATATGTAATAGCTCCCTACTGGGTATGTTGTTGTTGTTGTATGTAATAGCTCCCTAAAAGGCAGTTTAAATGATGTTTGTCTCTAATTAGCATTCTGCAGTAGTTTTCTTAGTATTAGTAAGAAGAACTTGTTCTCTATTTTGATTTAAAATAAATATATTATTAATATAGTCGAATTCTTAAATATTAGTTAAGTTATTGTTCATTTTTACTTGCCTAGTTTAGAAAATCAAAAATAATTATCACTTAGTTCCTAATGTTTCCTTGTTATTAACTATAGTAATTTGTCAATGCATTTTTCAAAAAATTGAATTTATCATCCAAAAGAATGGTAAAATTAACATTTGATATATAACAATAACATGCTTGATCCGCCTTCAAATTTAATTAATTGGTGAGCTTCAAATTCAAATAGGCAACAAAAATTCTAAATTTATAGGTTTATCATTCAAATAAAAATTCTGGATGTTAAGAATCACTACTTAACTGTAACATTATAGTTCAAATTTAATTAAAAATCAACTATAATACCAACAAATAATATATCTAAATATAGTGAAATAACATAATCAAAACTAAGTCACAATTAAACATAGCAAAAAAAAAAAAAACGATAAATCTTTTGTTTTTTTTCCTTAGCAACTTCATTTAGTGGCAGCATTTTTTTCGTCTAATTTTTCGAGAAAAAAATTCAAAGTAAAAAAGCACGAGAAATTATTAAATATATTAATTAAAAGAAATAAGTAAGAAGGAGAGGATGGTGATTTATAGTTATGTAGATGAGAGAAAATCACGTAACTGTTACTATATGTTTTTTTTTTATCATATATTTTAGGATTATTAATTTTTAAAATATATTTTTCTCACCATATATTTTAGGACTCCTTAATTATTAATTTTCTTAATCTCTCTGACCATATATTTTTTTCTCTTATATATAGAATTCTTTAATTTTAAATAATTTAATATTATTTACATATATTTTTTTAAAAATTTTATTTCTCCTTTTTATAAAAACATTAAGATTATACTATTTCAATTTCGTGTATTCATTTAACCATTAGAGAATTATGTGATGACATAAGAAAACTTTGTCATATAAAGGGAATTAAAGTTTCAACTATTTTAATTGTTTTAAAAGAAATTTCTTTTTACATCTTTGTTTTCATAAACACTATATTATTAGTTTTTCCTTGGCGTACAATACTCCATACATAACCAAAATTATTTGGCCTTATATTATGCTTATGATTGAAATTCAATTTTTATTCTTCACAGTGTAAATTAATTATTGAATTTTTAATTTTAATAATTTGAAATAATTAGCTTTCAAAAGTACAAAAAAATATTTTCTCAAATATATTTCACTTTTATTTTTAAGAGTTATTATTTCAATTAATTTAATTATTTCATATTGATAATGTTAAAATCTCTTTAATTAACTTATATAATTCATCGTGTAGTCAAATTAATTGAATTCAATTTGATTACCTTTAATTGGTTGAAATTGCAATCGAATTGGCCAAGTTTTAAATTAAATTTCCCTACTCGTGTAACTCATTTGCAGCATTCAAATGGACCAATTTCTTGGGCCAAATCCCAAACCCAATCCAAATCAACTATACCCGGCCCAACCCGCCATTCTTCAACATATGCATACATATACTTGACACACGCGCCCCCTTTGCTTTTTTCCCCTTTTCTTCTTCCTCTCTCCTCTCACGCGTCTCACTCTCCCCTTCCCCTTCTCCTTCATCGAACCAACAAGCAGAAACGCCAAAACAAGCCCAACGTTCATCCATATCCAAGATTCCCTCCCAACATTCATCTTCTACCTAGTACATACGTGTCCCTTCCCCGTACGTTTTCGTTTGAGGAATAGTCCAGATGGTCTCGCCTCGAGCCGTCGATCTAGGTTCATCCCAAATCAACGGCTCAAGCTCCTAACCCGTTGGAATTGGTTAAGGAATTGCCAAATTCGTTGGCATATTCCTACCTGTGGAATTGAAATTCGAGTTTCAATCCCTAAATTTCCCCAAATGCCCTGCGTCCCCCCCCCCCCCCCAATTTTTGCCCTAATTGAGGGCTATATAATCCTTTCTTCTTCTTCTTCATTTGAGGCAGCCGTGGTTGATTCCTGAAAACCCTAGCAAATCTCAATCGATGGCTAGAGCTAGAATCATCTTGGAAACCTAGAAAACGTCTGTCGATTTCCCCAGCCGTTCTTAATCTCATAGAGCCTTAGTCAGAATCTTGTTCGTCGATTTAGAAACCAGAATGTTTGATTTCGGAGTCAAGAAGTTTTTGAGCGAAGTTCCGGTGGTGTCGAGGTTCACTGTTGAAGCTGAAAGTCCCAGAACGCTGCACTACAAAAGTTAGTCTTTTCCGTCTTACTTCTTTAGTTGGTTTTAAAGAGTATGCGTTAGTATGTTTGAATGTACTAAGTATACGGGATGCAATGCAACAAGGAATAGGCATCATAACAGAA
>JAPFFP010046266.1:0-11094 GCA_026153255.1 Solanum medicagineum
TATATATATATTTATTTATTTATTTATTTATATTAAAATTAAACTCAGTTTGAAGTCTCATGCTCAAGTCAATGTTGCGTAGGAGTTTTTCTTAATTTACATCCTCATCCCACCACCTTTAATTAGGTGATGCACAATAAATCAGCATCGTTGCCACGCTAGTCGCATGCGTGCCATTGCATAGGACTACCAACCTCTCACTTGGATCCATAATGAATGTCCATTTATGGGACAAGTGCCGCTAGAATGAGCTGTATGACTATGCTATGCTGGCAACATAGTTCTGTGGGTTAAAGTAATGGTATACTCACACCCCGCTCGGTGCTCGATACACCTTCCAAGTCTAAAACATGCTCAACTCATCATTTAGCTCAATTATCAATACTCAATCAATTAACTCAAAACTCAACCTCATTGGGTTATCTCAACTCATCTCAAGTAATCATCAATTCATTCAACCAATACAAGCAATCAACTCAACATTGATTTAATGTAACCTTTCCAACTCCATTCGACTCAAACGGTCATTTAGACTCTCTTAATTTGACTCGTCATCCAATGTAGATAAGTTCTTCATGATAATATTACATAAGCTCAACATTCTTTTTATGCTTAACAATACTCAAGTTTTCTCAATTCATCAATTATCCATAGACTCAACTCAACTTAGTTTATGTATAGTATTCCATCAAATCATATTCATGCTTATCAAATATAAAGTCGCAGTTTCATGTCATAATAATAATGAAATCAGTAATTTACTTAAATATATTATAAAGAGAATACACGAAAAAGTCTTAATTTAATCATAACTCGAGTAAATAAAAAGACGTGTGGGTATTTACGGTAATATTTACATGTTAAAGTGCTTCAAAGTAATACATAGTAAATATCATGTTATAAAAGATACAAAAATAGGAGCAACTTATTACTGTAGAATAGCCGGTAAAGTCCAACTTGATTAGTAGGAATATGATAGAGAATAGGAAGAAACATTAAATTTTGCTGTTGTAACTTTCAAAATCTAAAAAGACTCTTGTAGGCCAAAAAATTGGTGGATGATTGTCCTTCGGCGTCCTTCACTGAAGGATGGTTGTCCTTCACCCAAAAAGTAAGATTTTGTCATTCTGGTCACTTCATCATTCCGAACAATCTTTCTTTCTGTGAGATCTTCAAATTCTGATCCGAACTTCATAAAATAATTAATTCGGATACTTTCCTTTCTTAATATCCTCCTCACAATATTACAACTTAAGTAGATGAAATCACTGGGTCGTTACACCTAGTGAGCCCGTCCTTGAGTAGGAAAGTCATGATGTGGTGGTCAAAGGTAGATATATTTCTTGTCTAAAGCCCAAAATTTGATTTTAAGGGTTGCCTTTACCATCTTGTGAGGGTTAGGGATGTTGAGTCTAAAGTCCTTCCTATTGAATCGGTTTGGTGGTCAATGAATTTTTTGATGTCTTTCCCAATGAGCTTCCCGGTGACCTTCCCGTAAGATAAATAGACTTTGGTATAGACCTCCTTCCTGATAATAACCCATTTTCGTTCCCCTTACACTATGGACCCAGCGAAATTGAAGGATTTAAAGGATCAATTGAGGGATTTGTTTGAGAAGGTTTTGATAAGGTGTAGTTAGTTATCTTGTGGTGTACCGGTGTTGTTTGTGAAGAATAAGGATAGTTCCCATAGAATGTGCTTTGATTACCGACAACTTAATAGAGTTACCATAAGAACAACTACCCTACAAGGGGCTAGTCACTTTTCTAAGATTGATCTTTGGTCCGAATACCACCATATGAAGGTGAAGGAGAGTGATATTCCCAAGATGGCTTTTAGGACTAGGTATGGGCACTTTGGATTTGTGGTTATGTCTTTTGGGTTTACTAATGCACTGGCTGTATTTATGGATCTCATGAGTAAGGTCTTTAAGCCCTACATTGACATGTTTATGATGGTCTTTATTGATGATATATTGATTTATTCCCACAGTGAAAAAAAGAGCATGTGAATCACTTGAGGGTGGTGTTACAAATCTTTAGGGATGAGAGGTTGTTTGCGAAATATGAAAAGTGTGAATTTTAGTTGAAAGAGGTTGCTTTTCTAGGACATGTGGTGTTGGGTGATGGCATTAAGGTGAATTCTAAGAAGATAGAGGTGATAAGAAATTGGCCTAGACCATTGACTACATCAGACATTAGGAGTTTCTTGGGTTTGGCAGGTTACTACTGGAGGTTTGTGAATGGCTTTTCTTCTATTACTTCTCCTATGATAAAGTTGACCCAAAAAAAGGAAAAATTTGTTTCGACAGATGAATGTGAAAAGAGTTTTCAAACCTTAAATGATAAACTTGTCTCCGCTCCTATCTTGGCTCTACCGGAAGGTTGGAAGGGTTTGTGGTTTATTGTGATGCCTCAAGAATTATTAAGGGGTGTGTTTTGATACAAAATCGGAAGGTGATAGCATATGCCTCTAGAAACCTTAAGGTGCATGAGTGAAATTATCCTACCCATGATCCTGAATTGAAGGCCATAATGTTTTCTTCGAAAAGTTGGCATCCCTACTTGTATTTTATATTAATGGTTTACCTACCACAAGAGTTTCCAATATTCGTTCACTTAAAAAGATCTTAACTTAAGACAAAAAAGGTGGTTAGAGCCCCTTAAAGATTACGATATGAGTGTGCTATATCATCCTGACAAAGCTAATTTGTGGCCGATGCTCTAAGTAGGGTGTCCATGGGTAGTGTAGCTCAGATTGATGATGGTGACAAAGAGGTGGCTAGAGAAGTTCATCCATTGGCTAGATTGTAGGTTAGGTTGGATGAAGTTGAAAATGGTGGTGTAATGGTTGTTGATGGTTGTAAATCTTCTTTGATTGAGAAAGTAAAGTATAAACAAGATCTTGACCCCTTTTTGATAGAGTTGAAGGCCTTGGTGAAAGATGGTAAAGTGGAGGTTTTCTCTCAAGGGGGAGATGGTGCCCTTAGGTACCAAGGTAGGCCATGTGTGCCTAATGTCGATGACTTAAGGGAGTTGATCTTGACGGAGGCTCATAATTCATCCTATTCTATTCACCCCGATTCCGCAAAGATGTATAAAGACTTGAGGGAGGTGTATTGGTGGGGTGGTATTAAGATAGATATTGCCAAATTCATAGCTTGATGTCGCAATTGCCAACAAGTGAAAGTCGAATACCAAAGGTTGGTTGCCCTAGCCCAAGACAAAGAGATTCCTACTTGGAAGTGGGAAGTGAAAGACAAGGATTTTGTGGTTGGGTTGCCTAAGACTAGGAGAAGCTTTGACTCTATTTGGGGTGTTGTGGATAGAATGACAAAGTCAGCTCACTTTATACTGGTCAAAACCACTTATGGTGCCGATGATTATGCCAAGTTATATATTCATGAGTTAGTTAGATGGAATAGAGTGCCCTTGTCTATCATTTCGAATCGAGGTGCTTAATTTAATTATCATTTTTGGAGGTCCTTACAAAGAGGTCTTGGTACCAAGGTCAAGCTTAGCACGAATATGCTTAGAGCTTGTGTTTAGGAGTTTAAGGGTAGTTGGGATGAACATGTTCCACTTATTCAGTTTGCTTACAACAATAGCTACCACTCAAGCATTGACATGGCTCCCTTTGAAGCTTTATATGGTAGGCATTGTAGATCGCCGATCGGGTGGTTTGATGTGGGAGAGATGGATTTGTTAGGCCTAGCTTTGGTTATGGAAGCATTGGAGAAGGTGAGATTGATAAGGGTGATAAGCCTTGGTGATTGGGTTTACTTGAAAGTCTCACCCATGAAGGGTGTGGTCCGGTTTGGCAAGAAAAGGAAATTGAGCCCATGGTTTGTGGGTCCTTATAAAGTATTAGAAGAGTTGGTAAGGTTGCATATGAGTTGGAGTTGCCTATGGAGATGAATATAGTTCATCCAATCTTCCATGTGTCCATGTTAAGGAACTGTGTAGGTGACTTAACTGCTATAGTGCCCTTAGAGGTTGTGGATGTTGTGGAAGATAATTTGACCTATGAGGAGGTCCCGGTGGAGATTCTGGATAGACAAACGAAGAGATTGAGAATAAAGATGTAACATCCATCAAGGTCCTTTGGAGGAATGTTGAAAGTGCCACATGGGAAGCTGAGGCAGACATGAAAATGCAATACCCATTTCTCTTCCACTCTACTTAAGTCGAAGGTAATAATTTAAGTACCCCATATGATTTCAAGTTTTAAGTTTCAGCTATCATGTAATTTTACATGCATTCATGTTTATGGTAACAAGTTTATGCTGATTTTGGACATTCATGTTGAGAATTTTTAAAATGATGTTTAAATGCATTTTTTGCAATCATGTCTGGTGATGTGCTGTCAAAATACAACATATTTGATGCCTAAAACAAGGAATTTTTGGAAGTTCTTTATGCGACCTTTTATGGTTTTATGTTTGTTTTTGCATAAAATACAGGTTGTCCTAATTTTTGAGAAAAGTAGCAGATTTTGTTGAACTTGAAGACCTACTAGACACACTACAAGTCGTAGCCCAAGATAAGACTTGTAGAAGGTAGTCATAGTAATTGGCACCTTCCAAATATCAAAATTTGAGAAATTTAAGTCAGTCATATGAGCCCAGAGTACAGAACATAGTCTTCATTATGACTCGTAGAAGAGGACCTCATAGTGATTAACAATGTTGAATTAAACTGCACCAAGAAATTCAAGGGTGGACTACGAGAAGAAACTACGAGTCATAGATCAGACGACGACTGGTAGTATGGATCGTAGCAGCTAAATCCAAAATGCCAAGTGCTTACTATAAAATCCCAATTACAACTCGTAGGTCACCCTATGAGTCGTTCTACGAATCATAACTACTTCTAACCAAACTTTTCTTCTTTATTTCTAGGTTCTTTTTGTAAATAGTATAAATAGTTTAAGTTAGGGTTTTAGAAAGAGGAAGGATTCAGATTATATTGTAGAGATTCTAGAAAATATTTTTTAGAGCTTTTTCTTGGGTTTAGTGTAGACTTTTAGGGTTTTACTTTGAAGACCCTATTTGGGGATTTGAAATCACTTGTAATCAAACTCCATTTTTTAAGCTTGTGATTTCAACATAAAGGTAGTTTTTGTTCTTCATTTTCTTTGTGTAATTTCTTAACCATGATTATTATTTCATTTTTTTGTGATTTTTCCCTAGTTATGAGTAGCTAAACTCCCACAACTTGAGGTTGTGGGAACCATGAGTAGCTAGCTTCTAATAACTCAAATTATTTGCATTTCTTTAATTTAGTATTTGCATGTATTGTCCATTTTCCTTTGGAATGCTTGTTGTTTGGTGGTGGCCAACACCAAACCCTGCCTAGTGTCATGATCCCGACCAAGGTAGTGATGACTAGGAAAAGAAAATGGATGATAGAATTCGATTGATGTGTTCTCATTTAATCAACAAAACCCGACCAAGGAGAGGTTGACTGTGACAATGGGTGACAGTTAGTTGGCACACCATGGTTGTTGACCAAGTGCCATGGTGAAATTCAACCTTCACCTTCAGAAGAGGGCTGAAGAACCTAAGTTACCATCCTGCATGCAATATCACAATTAGGGTTATGTTATCCGGGGTATTTGAGTTAGTGAATCATGGGGACCACAATTCCCAAGTAGCTCCTTACATTGATTGTCTCTTCGTGATTATTAGTATAGTAATTTGTGAAACCCCCCCCCCCCCCTTATTCAAGAGAATATGGTCGATTGATACTTGAAATGATTGTTGGTGAGTCAATTTGGTCAAACCGCGTATGCCCTGTGGATTCAACCCTAGCCTCTTGTTATGTTTATACTTGATAGTGACCGCTTTACTGTTGGAGCGTGAACATCAAAATTTATGGCGCCGTTGCTGGGGAATGCAACTAGGTTTTTGACTTGATTTCACTAGTGATTAATTCAAGTGTTAATTTCTAGATTCTCTTATAGTTTACTTTTATTTTAGTTTTTGTTGTTTGGTTTGCATTGAAAGGTTCATTAGGTTTATTTCCCAATACAAGGAGCTAGGGAAATCCCTTAGTTCCAATCAACTTGGAGATCCATCGAATTGCAAGAAGAATGGCCCAAGAAAATGAGGACATCACGATTGATGAAGCTATTGGTCAACATGATAATGATGTGGGTAGAAAGGAAAACCCACCTCAAAGGGAGAATAGGCCACACCATAGGGAATTCAACGAAAATGCTTGTGGTTGGAATCAATAGAGGATGAACCCAATGGCCATGGATGTCACTGGATCGATAGTGTTGCCAGCACTGCCGGCTCACTATGTTCACTGGGTCTAGTGGTCTCCTACAAATGATTCAAAATCATGGTTTGTTTATGGGGATACCTTCGAAGGATCCACATAGTCATCTTCACAATGTTGTGTTTGTTTGCAAAAGTGTGATGGGTACACAAAATCTTTCAAAGGACGCAGTTGTTTTAAGAGTGTTCTATCTATCTCTAATTGGAAATGCAACAATATAGTTGTCAGAACTTCCACAAAGTTCGATCACATGTTGGTTCGAGCTACAAAGAGCCTTTTTAGAAAGGTATTTCCCGAGGTCCAAAAAGATTAAACTCAAAGATCAAATCAACAACTTTGAGCAGTTGTCTGGTGACTCAAATAGTACAACATGGGAAAGTTTCACCAAGTTCTTGAGGATGGTTCCGGATCATAAAATTGTTGACGATGCCTTAGTGGAGATCTTTTATCGGGATCTTGACGAGAATAGTCAAACTTGTGCCGATACAATTATGGGAAGCATGTTTCTTTATCTAACTTTTGCACAGATAGCTGAAAGAATGGATTAAGTGGTTAAAAAAAATAGAGCATGGGATCAAAGATAGAGAGGTGCAACTACTTCTTGTGTGGTGAACACTAACAATGAGGAGATTATGCAACAACTTTCTAAACTTTGCACAAGTAAATGAGAAGATTATGCAACAACTTTCCCAACTTCGCACAGGTATGGACTTGGTATTGAAACGAAAACAAGCAAGTGTCCATGCGGTGATTCACCAACCTCTAAAGGCGACCACGTATGAAGACTCCTTCTTTGATGAAGATGCTTGTTTTGTGAGTAATCAAGCGGTGGGTTTCCAAAACAATGCCCAAGGGTCCAACTCGGACTATTGGAGGCAAGGTTCTGGAAATCAAGGTCGGAACTATAATAGAGACGGTAAATATAGAGATAACGTTGGCAGTTATTATGAAAGAGAAAGAGTACCGGAGGCCGAGTGGGGCGAAGAGATGGATATATGAATGGTCTCTATGTGCCTCCCCATAATCGTGATGTTGGGTCTAGTAATTCTAGGGTTGAGGAAATGTCTGGCAAGTTGTTTAAGAGGGCCGATCATCAAGATGAGACTTTAAAGGTGATGAAATCGGATATTTCAAGTATCAATCAAAAGATAGAGTCTCATTCAGTGGCCATCAAACAATCAGAGCAACAATTTGGTCAAGTATCTTCTCAATTGAACTAATGCCAAAAGGGAACTTTGCCAAGTAATACGTTTCAAAATCCAAAGAATGATGGATATTGCATGGAGGTCATGATGAGAGTCGAAAAAGTACCATAGACCCCACAATGTTGGCGGTTGTTGATGACGATTGTGAAAAGAATGTTGATAAGATAGCTAAAGTGAATAAGGAGAAGGACAAGCCTAGAAAGTACAAGACTTTGCCAAGACCTCCTCCTCCTTTGCCTCAAAGACTTAAGAAAAAGGAGGAAGAAAACAAGTTCAAGCACTTTCTAGCAATTCTCAAGAAATTATCGGTGAACATTCCCCTGATTGAGGTTTTAGAGAAGATGCCAGGTTATGCAAGGTGCATGAAAGATCTAGTCAAGAAGAAGAAAATGGTAAGTCAAGATCTTTCCCAAAGCTTTCGACACTATAGTGCCATCACTACCAAGTCATTAGTCCAGAAATATGAAGACCTAGGTGCTTTCACCAAACCATGCACTGTCGGAGAATTAGCATTTGTGAAAGCACTTTGTGATCTGGGTACTAGTATAAATTTGATGCCGCTTTCCATCTTCAAAAAGCTTGATTTGGGTACTCCTATTCCTACAAAAATGCGGTTACTAATGGCAGACAGAATAGTCAAAAAACCTATAGGGGTACTTTATGATGTGCTGGTATAGGTAGACAAATTTATATTTCCTGCAAATTTTGTTATTCGTGACAGTGAAGTGGATTTGCAGTTCCTATCATTTTCGAGAGGCCTTTCTAGCCATATGTCGCACTCTGATTGATATGGAAAAGGGACTGCTAACATTCAATTTTGGTGAAGAAGCCATGGTATTTTAGGTCTGTCAACAAGGCAGCAAGGACTGTGATTTGAGGTTCGGTGATTGAAACTATTGATGATGATGAGTCATGGGTCCCAGTCAAGCTACATCTAGGAGTTGATACTTTGGAGGTGGTGTTGATGAATTTTGATGGTGATAGCATCCTAGATTATGAGGAAATAGTGAATACTCTTGGGGTATTATTTAGGCCTAGACGTAAGACAAAGTTGGAGGTAGATTTGAAGAACAGGGAATCTCCACCCACAAAGCCTTCCATAGAGATCCCACCGGAGATAGAACTGAAAGCACACCCATCACATTTGAAGTATGCATTTTTGGAAGAGCATGATATATTGCCAGTCATCATTGTTACAGACTTGAGTGTGAATTAGGCTGAGGCTCTTGTATCAGTACTTAAACAATTCAAAAGGGTTACTGGTTGGACCATTACAAATACCATTGGGATCCCTCCCGGAATATGCACTCACAAAATTCAACTAGTGAAGGACTACAAGCCTAGTATCAAGCATTAGAGATGGCTAAATCCTCCGATTTAGGAGGTGGTTCGGAAAGAAATCACCGCGTGGTTAGATGCAGAAGTAATCTACCCTATTGTCGACAATGAGTGGGTGAGCCATGTTCAGTGTGTTCCAAAGAAAGGGGGTATCAGAGTACTGCCAAATACCAAAAATGAATTAATTCCTATGCGGCTAGTTACCGGATGGAGGGTGTGTATTGACTACAGAAAACTGAATGCCTCGATAGAAAATTATCACTTTCTGATGCCATTCATGGATCAAATGCTTGATAGACTTGCAGAAAAGGGTTGGTACTGCTTCCTAGATGGATATTCAGGGTACAATCAGATTGTCATTTCTCCAGAAGATTAAGAGAAAACTACTTTCACCTGGCCATACGGTACATTTGCGTTTAAATGAATGCTATTCGGATTATGTAATGCTCTTGCTACATTTCAAAGATGTATGATGTCTACTTTCGCTGAAATGGTAGAGAGCACCATTAAGGTGTTCATGGATGATTTCAGTGTGGTTGGTCAGTCACTTGAGAACTGCTTGGCATACATGCATGATGTCTTACAAATATGTGTGGAAAGTCATTTGGTGTTAAATTGGGAGAAATGTCACTTCATAGTCAAAAAAGGTATTGTGTTAGGCCATAGAATTTCTGGCAAAAGAATTGAGGTTTATAAAGCTAAAATTGAAGTAATTGAGAAACTCTCACTCCCATCTTAGTAAAAGGTGTTAGGAGCTTCTTGGGTCATGTAGGATTTTATCGACATTTCATAAAAGATTTCTCCAAAATTTCACACCCTTTGTGCAAGCTTTTGGAGCAGGATGCCAAATTTGTGTTTGATGATGCTTGTATGCACGCTTTTGAAGAATTGAAGAAAAGATTAACCTCAACACAAATTATTGTGGCTCTTGATTGGTCAAAACCATTTGAAATAATGTGTGATGCTAGTGGGGTTACATTAGGTGTGGTGGGACAGCGCAAGGAGAAAGTTCTACATCCTATTTACTAAGCCAACAAACCCCTGAATGTAGCCCAGAAAAACTACACAGTCACATAATAAGAGTCGCTTGCATTAATTTTTGCATTTGAGAAGTTCCACTCATATCTATTGATTGCTAAAGTGATAGTGCACATGAACCACGTAGCACCCATGTATTTAATAGACATGAAGGATGCAAAACCAAGACTAATTAGATGGGTGCTTCGATTGCAAGAATTCAACTTTGATGTGATTGATCGAAAAGGGTTAAAAAACCAAGTTGCTGACCACCTTTCCAGATTAAAAGATAGGGCTTTGATGCATTTTGATAATGGCATTAAGATTGATGACTCTTTTCCTATGGAAGAGTATTGGCGGCGTCACATGATCTTATACCATGGTTTGTAGACTATGTTAATTAATTGGTGAGTGATATTCTGCCTTCTGACCTAAACACCAATCAACGTCGCAAGTTCATGCATGATGTATGGAAATTTTTCTAGGATGACCCATACCTATTCCATATATATGCTGATGGGATCATTCGTAGATGTGTTCTGTAAGTTGAAATGATGAGCATTCTTGAGGCCTGCCACTCTTCACTGGTGGGTGGCCATTGCAGTGGAGCTTAAACGGTCTACAAGGTATTGTAATATGGATATTATTGGCCCATTATACATCAAGATGCTCATGATCATGCTAAAGCTTGCGATAAATGTCAAAGATATGATGGATTTTCACATAGGTAGGAACTTCCTCTTAATCATATCTTAGTGATTGAGTTGTTAAATGTTAAAGGAATCGATTTAGGGTTCTTTCGCTAGCTCACATGGAAATAAATACATCTTGGTAGCTGTGGATTATGTATCTAAATGGGTAGAAGTCATAGCCTTGCAAAATAATGAGGGTAAGAGTGCCACGGGTTTCCTGCGACAGAATATTTTCTCTAGATTTGGGACACCTTGAGCTATTATCAGTAATCGAGGTTCTCATTTTAGCAATAGATTCTTCAAAGATCTCCTTGAATAGTATGGTGTGAAACTCTGAGTTGAAACACCTTACCATCCTCAAACAAATAGGCAAGTAGAGGTGTCGAATAGAGAGATTAAACAAATCCTTTCTACGACGGTGAATGCAAATCGCGCAGATTTTGGATGTTGCTGTAACACCCCACACCTTACAATGCTAGTGCAATTCAAAGGAAACATGACATGATTTGGACAAATTGACGCTAAATTTTAAAAGTGCTTGAATCTCGCGTTAATGGG
>JAPFFP010046267.1:0-11094 GCA_026153255.1 Solanum medicagineum
CTCTGCCGGATTTTCTGTAGGATTATTTGTAGTAATCCGTGCTTTATTATCTGAATAAGTGCCTAATCGGCATTAGTTACGGCCCCGGGGTCGGGTCGTGACACAATAAGATTGACAATTAAGTAACAAATGAATAAATTATAGATGAATAAATTATAGATATAAAAAGGTTTAGAAAAATATAGATGTTTGTTTAGAATTATGAGCATATAAAACTTATTGTGAACAATATGTTGAAATGTTGGGTATGAGAACTTTACTCTTTTTTTTTAACAAAATAATTTAAATAATAATAATTAATAACAATAATAACAGTATATGAGGTGCAAAACGCAACTATATACGTAGTTTGAGTAAAATTAATAAGAAAAGATTTTAAATAAAATAAATGAATGAGTAAAACAATATAAAGGATGTTAAAATTCGTGTAAAACTTGTGATCTTATATGTGTTTAGTACAAAATAAGATACATTTATGTACGCCATTAGAATATGAGAGTTCGTTATTTTATTTATGATGATAAAATAACTGTACGTGGTAAAATGGTAAGATGTAAAATTTTATATTTATAAGTAACTAATATTAGTAAAAGGATGATAATATGATTGGTGTAAAATAATATACCAAATGTAGATAAAAATAAAAATATATACCTTATGTATGACATATATATTTACATACCTTGTGTTTTTGAACCTGTTAAGAAAATTCTAAAATTTTGAAATGTAATATTAGAAAAATTAACAAAGTACTTGAGTCATATTTGGTTTGAAAAAAATGCCTTATAACGAAATTAATCAAACAAAAGTAAAATAGACCAAATGTATATTATTTTTTAGAAAGTCAACTAAAGGAGTTTAAATTAATCCAAATGGCAACATTATATTGTGTTTTAAGAAAATCAATTTAAAACCTCAAGTGACCTAATTATTGAGATTCATCCTATACTTAGTTTTATAAAATATGAGATTAATGCTATTACGATAAATACTTCATTCCCAAGGTGATTATTGAAATAAGTTCTATAAGAAAAATTTGGCCTATTTCAAAACTTTTAAAAATATCGTCAAGACTATACAACATCAACACCAATAAATTCGTTAGCAAATAACACTAATTCATAACATAATCTTCAAACAACAAAGAAAGTTAGCCAATGTATCGACATTTGCATAAAGAAAATATTAATTGATTTGTATGAAGGAAGTGTAATCAATGGTGACAGAGAAAGCCAAGAAGCGTCGACTCCTAGTCTAGGAGACTCCAAGCGCGGTGACGATCCTAATAGCTGCTAGTCCATATATTGGGCCAAATAAGTTCCAAAAATAGAAACTCTAGTTCCCAAGGTGTTCATGCAAATAAAAAGAAAAGAAGGGTTAGTAAGATGATTCAACTTTTCATGATGTTGAATAAAGTGAATATAAACTCAAGTAAAATTATACAACAAATGTATCATCTCAAATATGAGAATTGCAAATGTCAAACAAGAACACACTTCGTGGTGAATGGTTTTTACCAACTAAAATAATTCAATCCGATGTGTTCTGAGTACAAGATACATAAAATAAAAAAATGTGCTCATACTTGTGCATATTTACGGAGCAACAAGCTACGCACATGAAGTTAGAAGTGGAAACAGTGAGAAAATTCGAACCAAATTACCATCCGGAAATTTCTCAGGCCACTAGCTACGGAAAGAAATTAATCAAATTTTAAGTCTTGGCAAAGTGAGTAATGAAGAAGAAAGGATTTCCCCCAAGTAATTATCATGCATCTGCCATCTACTGTGAGTTCCATAGAGAATTAGAATGTAACATTTATATGGAATCAAATAAGAACAAGCACTTTGGCTCTAAAAATGAGAATACTAAAAAAAATCTGTGTTTGTGTGAACGGGAGCGACAACATATTAAAAAAATTTAGGACTGGAGCTGGGGCAACACATAACGTTCATATTTAGACCAACATTACATAACAAAAGGTGATAGAACTTCCCACATAATTTCAAGTCCTATGAACAAAGTGAGGACTTAAAAGATACAATTCAAGCTTTTGGCTCAAGACAAAGAGAAGCCTCCTGATGTGACATAGATACAGCAACATCTATTCAACTAAAAAACTTAGTTTCTCAATTCTATATAATGAGAAACAAAATCTCAGGACAGATTCGACCAAACATGATAATTCTTAGAACACACAGAGAGTAATAGCTTGGAGATGGTCAATCATCCCAGATAGACTAAGATGTTTCAAGCGTAAGTCAGAGTGATGAAACAAATAGACAGGTAAGGGTTCAAATAAACTTCAGATTTAGGAACTTATACAACAATCTTGTGTTTGAATTTTAAAGAAACCAGGAAAAGAGGATGACCCCGTAGAGGCCAAAACTATTGCGTGGTTGGTCGTTGAAATGAGAAGTAAAACAGAGGCGATGAATAAGAAAACAGAGGCATGGAATCCCTTAAAACTATTAGTAACCTAAGATTTGAAATCTTAAACTGAAAAAAACCCAGCGTGAGCTATAGTCAATCCTAACCAATATATACAAGAAACACTCTATTTTCACTTCAAAAGGAAAATGGCTAAAGCACTGTTTCCTTCATGATTGCTTATTTCCTCATTTTGCTTGTTATGTGTTACGAAGCTAGCGACAAGTGACCAACGTAAGAAGGAAGGCCACCTCCATAGTAAAGCTTAACCAGTAGCAAACGACAAAAACTGATCACTTTTCCAGACAAAGCTTGGCTACGAAAAGGGGTAAACAAGTTTAAAAGTCGAGGTTACTCATCTCTTGAACAAAATCTGACAATGCGATAACGTATAGAACTTGTCAAGACGTAAGCATCAACTTAAACAGAATGATACTTAGCAATAAGGAGCAATACAACTTGGGCGTAAAGTTCTGTGAAATATTTTTTTAGAACTCCAAATCAGTAGTATGAGTAGACCATTTTTTTTGTGAGATTTTAACTCGAGTTTACCTTAACATCATGGGACCTTAACAGGATGTGCAATTAAAGCTTTAAGATTCACATAAAATTAGAATTCTTTTAAACTAAAAGAGAAAGACAGGTGGAGTCAATACACCACTGTGATTTGCTAAAAGATGAAACAAAGAAAACAAGTCTGAACATCACTGCTCATTGTTTACGCCATCCTCAAACTGAGCCACAATCCACAGTCGAAGTGATGAGATTAAGAAGCAATAGTGTTTCGAAATGAAAAGGGTAGTCTAAGATCAGTTCTAAAGGTGGTACAAAATTACTAACGACGATGCGAACCAACGCCACACATTTTAGTCATCCTTCATATGAAGCAGGGTAGTCATGAATATTTTATTTCCATATATACTGCATACTCCAATGTTAAACCATAGCATCATCATAACAAAATAAACGTTGCATTACTTTTAAATTCAGAACAACAACATCTCCAGAACAAAAACGTCAAAGCAAAATTGTATTCCAAAGCCCTTCCTCTTTTCACAAGGAAAAAATCCTTATTCGTAACTAAATTTATATATTTACTATAAGAAACATCAAATCAGATGAAAAGGAAGTAAGAAGTTGAATTTTACCTTGTGTTGGACAGCAAACAAGGACTTCAACGTCAAGTGCGAACTCTTTTCCGAACTCAACCTCAACAACTGGAAAAACAATGGAAAGGAAGACGAAATAGTCCTTGAACTACTAGCAACTGATTTTCTCTGATGATTTTCTTCTTAACTCTATGTCTGATGCCTGTTTTTTTTTTTTTTCTCTCGTTTTCTTGGTGTTTCTTACTACAACTGTATTTTGAAGCTCTTATCTGCTTTTCTCTCTTTTGAATACCTTTCCAATGCCGACCTTCCATGACTCCAAGAGCAAAGTGCCGCACCCTTTTATAGATGAATGTTGGCCTTCAACGGGCTATTACAGTGAGGAATCAAGAGTTCGAATTTTGAATTCTTGGGAATCCGAATTCCAGAAAAAAAACAGGCTAAAGATGAGATGAAAAAGAAAAGTCAGCCCTCAAATAGTCTTTTTTTCAGACTAATTTGTAGGGGTGAGCGGCGACTTGAAAGCTCCAATCCTAAACCCGTCGGATTAGGGAAGCAGCCGGCTTGAATCTAGTGGTCCTCCGCGTTTCTCGCCTTTTCAGGTGTAGTAGTAGGGGGAGCCTTTGAGGCCTGTTTCTGATTTTCAAAAGATGGTAGAGGACGCAAAGTAGAAAGGAAAGGGGCGATTGACGGGTAATGGAGGAGTAAAGGCTTTGACATGCCTGAATTTGCCATCTTTCGACGGTCCGAAGGCAATGACTCGTCTGGGGAAGATGAAAAGGTGAAGAGTGTTAGTTTGTATGGGTAAAGGAGAGTTTCTTTTGGTCGAGTATTGGAATTCCATTGATCTGCAAATCATCTGATAAATGTGAGTCGTCCGATATTTTAATCAGACGGTTTAAATTGAGTCAAAAGTCTTGCCTTTTAATATATATATATATATATGTAGGGCTGAATTAATTAGAGCCATTGGATTGAATTGGAGGGTCAGGATTTGATCTGAAGAAGCACCTTGTGGTGCACGCGGATTGGCTGATTTGAAGGGATTGGATTGCCAAGTCTTTTGCCCAAATAGCTTATTTAAAATATGATCAAATTATTTATTAAATAGCCATAGTTAAACAAATTAAAATAGTTATTTTGCAAGATTAATTATTTTGACAAAATTAATCATTCTAAAATAAAATTAGCATGAATTAATAATAAAATTAATTGGTTTAGCCTCCCATTTCAACTGATGTATGCAAAATACCTATTTTGGCGACAAAATTATTATTTGATTAGAAATTGATTTAACACTTTTAAACGATACTTATTTGTCATAAGTTTCTCAAAACGATAAAAGCAAATAGTAACACTTGTATACGTATTTTATTTAGTTTTTTATAAGAAATAATATCCGTAAACTAACAGCCCGAACAAAAACCAAAAAAATGAGAGGTTTGTTACTAATAACGAGATAACAATGAGAACAATACTAACGTAATAATAGTAGTAGTAGTAAAATATTTTATACTTTATAAAAGTTTTATCGTCTTTCAAAAACTTTTTTTTTAAGTTTAATTAGTTGAACACGGGAAGCCAAAACTAAAAATTTAAAATTTAAAATTACTAGAGAGATAAAGTCAAAGAAAAATAAATAAATAAATAAACAAATAAATGATTACTTTGTACGATTAAGTTTTTCACAAAAAGTAATCATCCTAAAATAAAATTAGTATGAAAAAATTAATTAGCTAAGCTTCTTCATATGAAAATATTACTTGTAACAACGAGGAATTGTATTTAACCAAGAATTGATTTAACACTTAGAACATATTTGTCTTTCATAAAACTTCTCTTTAAAAAAAAATGCTAAAACAAGTAGTAAATATTTATTTTTCTTAAAAAAATGTATATCTTTGTATGAAAATGATATCTATAACATGATTTATCGAATAAAAAAATGAGAAATTTATTAAAATAATAGTAATAATGAAAATAGTAATAATAATAATTATAATAATAACAATAGTAGTGATAGCAAAAATATTTCATAAAAATCTTATTGGATTTTTCTTTAAGAAAAGATTTTCTCTTTTTTTTTTTTTAAGGATGCTTAGCTAATTAAACACGGAGAGCCAAAATTGGGTGTCAATAACTATCAACTCTAATGGAGAATGAGATCATTGATACATAAGACTAAAGGTACAACTCTCAAGCTTAGCACCTCATCTCAATTGTACTCCCTTTCATGGCACTCTACTCCATCAACTTAAGCTCATAACTTCTATTCAAAAACTCTCCCTATCCACATTATCTTATTCCATTCGAGCCTACTTATGGACCTCAAGGTGTTATTGCTAAGATGATAATATCTATACAAGGTTAATCCTCAATACTCAACTCTATACTTTCTCAGGGACTTTCCTTAAGAGATCCTTAGTCCTCTTCACTCCCTCTATCCTTTCTTGAAACCCTCATCACAAAGTCTTCAATATTCTATCATCAATACTCACATAATAACAACCATGCATTCAAGTCCATCACTCTAACCACTTCAACTATATCTTAGAATCTTTAAGCCTACCTAACACTTCTACCTCCACCATTCAATGAACTCTCACTCAAAGTCACACCAACATGCTCTTACCTATCTATTGCACATCATAGGGTATTATCTATCTCTCTCTCCCTATCTCTATCCCTACATGACACAAGTTTAACACCAATATCACAACAAAACTGCATTCGCTCCTCCTCATCTATCCCCCACTCTCAGTCTACTACTATCAGCATCATAATTTGGACCTGGAGGAACTCGTTATCTCCCCCTTTGGCGAAACCTCAAATTACTATCTCTACATGCCAAGTATGCATGAATACCATCAAGAACTCAAATACTCAGATACTCAAATACTCATTCTCAAGAATAGACTTAGAACACAATATCTAGATTTTAAACTTTATCTCCAACATTATTATTAGGCACGAATACAATCAAGGACTTGCATATTCAAGGACGCAGAGGCTCAAAAGGAACATTAACTCAAGGATAGGGACTCAACTCCATTATCACAATTCAGGAGCACTCATTCTTTCCCATCACCCATAACTCATCTACTACTATCAACAATGGCATAACAAGCCGAAGGTCCATGCATGCGTAAGATGACATTAGGATCAAAAACTCTCTCTCTCTCTCATCAACCATTACTCCTTTACTATTGTGTGGACCTATGAGTGTGATAAGAGTTTCCAAACTTTGAAAGATAAGCCTGTCTCTACTCCTATCTTGGCTCTACCAGAAGGGTTGGAAGGGTTTGTTGTATATTGTGATGCCTCAAGAATTGGTTTGGGGTGTGTTTTGATGCAAAGTACTAAGGTGATAGCATATGCCTCTAGACAACTTAAGGTGTATGAGAAGAATTATCCCACCCATGATCTTGAATTGGTGGTTAGGATCAAAAACTCTCTCTCTCTCTCATCAACCATTACTCCTTTACTATTGTTAATACTTCTATCAAGACTAGAGAGATGGACTACTCAAAAATCTTGGAATGAAAGATCGTTAGCACATTTCAATCAATAAATCTTATATGAGGACATTTGAATGAAGTACAGTTCCCTCGTCTATCATAACTCACTCTAGGCTCACAAAACTATACGTAGTGTAAAACTCAGGTCATATCCCATTCAATTAATAACTCATATATTATCATTAACATCACCATCAAGACTGGAAAGAAGGATCATTGGAAAGAGTTGGAGCGAAAGATCATGAGCGTGATACATTCAAAAAATTCAATCTGAGAGCATTCATAACGTGATACAACCTCATTTGCCCTTTTGGACCCATCATGAATTTATGGAATTAAGTACATTGTGAAACTCAAGTTTATCTCAAATGACAAAAATGTTGGGAATTCTGAGACTTCCGTGATATAAAGTACAACTATCACTTCTCGTCCTCGGGACTCATCATGAACATGAATCCACGTCGGGTGTATGGGTTCAGTCCAAAGGCATGGTGCTCATGATAAGATAGGAATAGATCATCTCTTCAACCGAGCTCTAAGGAATGTAAGAACCTAAAAACATCAATGTTTCATCTTGATCAACTCATCAATATCTAAGCTCAAGACTCATTCTGGGTTAATAACCCCTCATCTCCCTCTTAGCTCTCAAGGTCCTCTCTCTAAATTTGAGAATTAATATCCTCTACTAGGCTGTAAGCATATACCTCTACTCGGTCAAGGAATCACTACCCATAAGAATGTCTTAAACTCTTCTGTTATGCTATAGTAGCATACATATGACTAGCTACTCAAACCCTTTTCAATGACATCACTCTTAGCTTCCTCTTGTCTCTATGGAACTCTCTCTCGGTGTTTTCTACTCTTAATGGCGTACATAACCACTTTTCACAACTCTTACAATCTAAGTTCTTTTTTTGCCTGCTAACACTCAACTTCTATGCTCTCATAAACCTATCTATATAGGACTTAGACTATTATGAAAAACTCCTTATCATCTATCAATAAAATCTAATCAACTTAGTTGCTCGGAATTTTTAAAACTCCTTATTCATGCTGAAAAGTTAACTTCATGAAAACTCAATAAAATACGCTAAAAGAAATCATCAGTGTTTAACATGCTCAGTATGACCATCAAGTCTCAATTTTCAAAATAATGTATAAAAACAACCATAGTCCTCAATTAGGGTTCATGTGAATGAAGGCATGAACATACATTCAAACAATTTCTCAACTTCAAGAACATCATCAAAATATTATTATATACAAGAAACTCGTTAATACAATAAAAACTTAATTCAAGAATTTAATCAGGATAATACTTCAAGAATCATGTGAGGAGACTCATGGATTTTCAACTCATCTATGACCTTCTATGGGGCACACGGAAGAGCAATCCCATGTTTTACGTTTAGCCTTACATACCTGGGATGAAGAACTGCTAATCCTCTTCAAGAATTTGACCTCGAAGCTTAATATCCCCAACTTTCTCTTCTTTCTCCCTCCGTAAACCCTCACTTAGAAACTAAGAAAAAAATGGGTTTTAAAACCCTTAATCGATATAAAACGACCCTAATACTCGTTTATTAGACCTAGAATAGGTTGGGAATACCCAAAGTACCCTTCACGAAATAAAAGAATAAAATTTCATCCCGTAACACCATGTCCGCATTGCGCTAGGGGCCGCGGACATTTGTTATTTTTGCAAAATTTCGTCCTTTCCAGTTTACGTCGAAAAAAATAAAAAAAATAAGTGTAAGTCCGCGCCCCAAGCGCGTCGCGCCCTGGGCGCGCACTCTCACTGTTTTAGAATTAATTAGTAAAAAATATTTTTCGACCCGGTTGCTCTAATATCGGGTCGAGATTATAATCCAATTCAATTTTTCGCGTTGATCGCAAATTCTATCTCGAATTTTTCATCGGAGCTTGGAAAGATTCATTGCACACAAGATTTCTTTCTAGGGGCATTTTGATAATTTCGTGGGATGTTACAGAGCCAACCCGAATTTTAGTCTATTTGAGCCCATAGTAAATTTGGGGGTCATAACCCAACCTAATTTCTATTTTAACCCTTTTTAACATTCTCACCTAATATCTCACTTGAGAATATTTCGCATGACACAGGTAACTTTCTTTTTGTTTCAACTATCATTTATGTCTCCAACCTATGCGTAAAGGTAGCAAACCGAACCATAGACTGGAACAGATAATAAATCGAGTCTTATAACACTAATTTCATAGTCATCTCATTGAATTATTGACTTAATTGATTAAAATAATTCAAACATACTCTTACATGCTATGATTTCTTTTAAAAATTTATGATGAATTGTTTTTTTTAAGATTTCACACTATTAAGAGTACTCATGAACCTTATAAGTAGTTTCCTCCCTTTATTCAGTTATCAACATAAGATTTTATTCGTACATCCAACACATATTTTACGAAGATAAATTTTTTAAATCGTATTTATAATATATAGTCAAATGCTACCTTAGAGAAAGTTTTCCTTGTAAACACACATTGATTAGAAATGCTTGATATCCTTATTGCATTGATGATAAATTGGTGATTTAACATTATTTTCTTGCTGTTGACACCCAATTTTTACCCTCCACGGTGTCAAATTAGTCATCGAGCTTTATTTTTATTTTTAACGATTTTTAAACAATTTAAACAAAAAAAAATTAAAAATCGGGCGCGTGGCCAATCCCTTTACCACCCCCGCTCCCCTTCTTCTTCCTCATTTTTCGTTCCATTTTCCCTTACCCCAAACCCTAGCCGTCGTTCCCTCTTCCCCCATCGCCTTCTTCATCATCTCCTCCCCTTCCCCTTCTCTTCGCTCACTTCACCTTTTCTCCTCTTCCCTCGTCGAAAACCAGCGAAAACCAGAAAACGTCAACAACCGACAACTCCCAATGTTCTTGTCCCCACGCGTGCACCGACACTCCTCTGTCGAAAGCTGACAAAGCCCGCTCCCCTCATGACTTTCTCCCTCACGCGTGACTGAATAATCGCAGAACCCATTCCCATTTGTCCAATAGATCCGTTGCCCTAATTTCCTAGTATAAATTCATCTTGTTCTTCACCCTTTGGGGGTAGCGATAAAAAAAATTGAAAAGAAAAGCAGCCGCAGTCATCATCGAAAAACCCAATTGATTTCCACAACCATCCCGAACTTACAGCGTTTGAGATATAGTTCATTTGCCTTCAAATTCGTTCTCTAGAAGCTCGTCGATTTTGGGGAGGTTCCGAAGTTCATGGCTCTGAGTCGATGTCTACAAATTGACTCGTAGTGGTGAGTTTGTCTTTGTCCAAGCTCGTCGTCATCCTGTTCGCTGCACCCAGAAAGGTAATACTCTAATTTATTCTTCCCTGTTCAGTTTCAGTTTCATACATGGTGTAAGAATCAAATCTTGAGGTTACATTGAAATTTTCATGTTGGTATTGCGTTTTGTTTTGACTGTGACGTTATGTCGAGATAAGTTGATATTGATGTACTGTTGTCATGTTCCTTGCTAATTCCTTGATTTCATTGTTGCATCTTAGGTCGATTTTGTGATGTCCTATTGGTTTCAAAAATAAATGAAAATATATGTATGCTATTGTGCATTGATTGAGGGTGCTATAAACACCTTCTCTGTGCACTGTGGCAAGTTTGATTTCCTGCCTCATAGCATTCTTCTTTCCTCGTCCAAGCTTAATTTATGTCCTTCCTATTTCATGCTGTAATCTGGAGTGTTTCTTTGGATCAGTAACATGAGAATGATCCCAAACGACCTCTGTTTTTGTTGTGGTTTAAAGATATTATAAACAATCTGGTTAAATTTGTATTTCCTCAACCGAGTCATGTTTCCATCTTCTATACAACTCTAAATTACGTATGATTCATGTCATTACTGGTATGGTTCCAATTGCTTTGGTTTCTCTTTTCTAAAGACAAATGGTTATGTTTGGAATTTATTACGGAAACTAATTTGATGAACTGGAATAAGTGATTTGTTTCAACTGTTCTATTTTAAATCGATGGTTGATATGTT
>JAPFFP010046268.1:0-11094 GCA_026153255.1 Solanum medicagineum
ATTGAGAAACAAAGAGGTCGCTTCCATTAAGGTCCTTTGGAGGAATCAACAAGTTGAAAGTGCTACTTGGGGGGCCAAGGAGAACATGCAAAAGCGCTATCCTTACCTTTTCCACTCCAATCAAGCCTAAGGTATTGATCTAAGTCCTTCACATGATCTCAAGTTTTAATTTCAGCCCTCATGTCATTGCATGTGCTCATGTTTAAATTGACTATGTTCATGATGATTTTACACTTATAATGAGATTTTGAAATGATGTTTAAGTGCATTGTTGCATCTTTATGCGAGCTGAAATTTGTCATGTTTGTGTCTCTCATATATTTCTCTTTGACATTTGGGGATGAATATTCCCAAGGGGTAGATATTTTAATGACCCCAAAAAGTTCTCGAAAATGTACCTCAGAAGTGCCCAGAATCGTAATTTCCTTATATCTCAAAATTCATGCGCAATATCAAAAATCTGACTTCATATTCTTGTTCAGGGGGTCATTTTGAGTGGAAAATGGGTCTAACCCCAATTTAAGAGCAAACGATTAGCAATTTCGATTTTTCAAAAATGCAAATTCCAATGTGGTTTGCGCGCCCCTGGCGCGACACGGCTAGGGCGTGCAGATGAAGAAATCCTGTTTTCACAATAGGTCCGTGATGCGGACCTATGTATTTTCCTGCCCAGTTAATTTTGTGCAGTGCAAGACTTTTGGGTCTTGGGCCTAAGTGTTTCCAAACATGAAAATGCCTATACTTAACCATTTTTCACCATCATATCATTCTAAACATTCCCAAATACTCATTCAAACACTTATCCAAATATTTTACTCCTAAACTCAATTCTCAAAACCCTCCCAGATCTAAGGATTTCCTCTCAAGCTTCAAGTCTTCATCTCCAATCTTCATCAAGTTCATCTCCAAAGCTAAGGTATGTGTGTTTCTTTCATGGTTTCCTTTCACCCATGATACCCAAGCTCTTTTTACTCAAAACTACATGATTTTAAGTCGATTTATTAATGGGTCTTATTTTTTATGAAAATTACTGCACACTATGTTGGGGTTTGTGAAATTTTGATTGTTTTGCTATGTTTAGAGCTATTAATCTAAGGTCTATTGTGAGAACTGATGAACGGTATTGATGTTTACTGTTTGAGGGTGTTACTAAGTATCTATTGATGGCTTTACACTGATTTTTCTAGTATTATTTCACTCTCGAATTGCATGGTTTTTGATGGGCTGTCAAATTACAGCACATTTGATGCCTAAAACAAGGGATTTTATGAGTTCTTAAAGCGACTTTTAGTGTTTTGATGTGTTCTTGTATTAATCTTGCAGAAAGGTTAGGTTGGCATGGTTGTGAAGAAAAGTTGCAGATTTTGCTGAAGCATATGCCATATGAGCCCTCCTACGAGCCGTAGCTCATGCTACGAGTCATAGGTTGTGTCGTAGCAGGAATTAGAGACCAAAAATCAAAAATCTGCCAAGTGACGGTCACCCCTACAAGCCCAACCTACGAGTCATAAGGCACACTATGATTTGTATAGGTGGACTCGTAGCAAGAATTAGAGAGCCAAAATGTTGGACCAAAAATTAAAGACCAAGACTATGAGACCAACATACGAGTCGTCGAGTAACAACTCGTACCTATGGGTCGTACCAGTTTAGTCAGAGATTCCATGAACCTGATACGAGACCTCAACTATGACTTGTAGACCAACCTACGAGTCGTAACTACGAAATTTATTAGATTCTAGCTGTCTTTTCTACATAATTCCTAGGTTATTTTGTAAATACTATAAATAGTTTAAGTTAGGTGTTTGAAGAGAGTTAGAATAGTAGACATCTCTCCATTACATTTTGAAGCTTTTCTTAGGTTTTTAGAGTAGATTATTGTTCTCTTTCGGAAACCCATTTTGGGGATTGGAAATCTTACTTTGTACTCATTATTGATCAATCAATCTTGTGGGTTTGCAACGTGTGGTGCTTATCTTGTCCATTGTTATTGGTGAAACTCTCAACTATATTATGTGCATTTTTGTATGTTTTATGTTAGCCATGAGTAGCTAAATACTAACAACTTGGGGTTGTGGGAACCATGAATAGTTGACTTGAGATGACCTAGGTTTTGTGCATGTCTATGATTTGGGTTTTGCATGTATTATTTATTTCCCTTCATGATTAATGTTGTTTGGTGGTGGCCAACACCAAACCCTTCCTACTATCACGATCCCGATAAAAGGTAGGGACGAATAGGAAAAGAGAAGTAAATGACAAGATTTGATTGATTTTTTCCCGTCTAATCAACCAAACTTGACTAAGGGGAGGTTGACTAGGACAATAGGTAATGGTTAGTTGGCATACCATGGTGGCCGACCAAGCGCCATGATGAAATTCGACCTTTACCTTCACAAGAAGGTTGGAAGAACCTAACTTACCGTCTGACATACAATTCACCAATCAAATTCATGTTACCTAGGGTAATTGAGTCAACGAGCCATGGGGAAAACAACCTAAGTTGCCCCCAAAATCTAGTGTTTTCCCGAATTGTAATTAGGGTTTATTTTCAGTTGTATCTGAATCACAACAACCCCCCTCCATCTAGAGATTATAGTTATAGATTCTAGGAAATTATTAGTACTGAAATCTTATAGTCAAGCCCTATATTCCCTATGTATTCTACCCTAACCTCGGTTAGGTTAATTAGTGATAGCGACCGCTTTCTTATTGGAGCATGACCATCATCAACAAAATTATGGCGCCGTTGTAGGGGAATACGAATAGGTTTTTACTGGGATTCACTATTTGTTAGTTCTAGTATTGATTTCTGGAGTCTCTTGTACTTTACTTTTGTTTTGTTTTTGTTGTTTGATTTCTTTTACAAGGTGTACTAGGTTGTATGCCCAGCACAAGGAGCCAAGGCAATCCCTTAGCTCCATTAGATTTGGAGAAACTACCTAGAAGGATGGCTCGAGTTAATGACATTGAGGTTGAGGAGGATGTGCATGCAAATGAGAAAGACTTAAGAAGAGAGGAGAATCCACCACAAAGGGTTAACCGATCATAGCTTAGAGATTTCAATGCAAATGCTTACGGTTGGAATCAATATCAATTAAACCCTATGGCGATGGATGTTATTGGTTCTATAGTACTGCACCCTCTACCAGCAGATGCGAAATTTGCGGTATCAAGTCGAGTGCTCCGAATGCTCCAAAATTGTGGCCTATTCATAGGGTTACCGCCATAGGATCCCCACCGTCATCTCCAAAATGTTGTCTTCGTGTGCAAAAGTTTCATGGGGACACAAAATATTTCTATTGACACCATGGGATTGAGGGTGTTTCCATTGTCACTGACTGGAAATATAGCTATATGGCTGTCTGAACTTTCTCCAGGTACCATCACGAGTTGGGCTGAGTTGCAGAGGGTGTTCCTAGAAAGATATTTTCCAAGGTCAAAAAAGCTGAAGCTTAAGGACCAAATTAATAACTTCAACAATTGCCTGGAGCACTACATGGGAGAGATTGACCAAATGCTTAAGAATGGTCCCTGATCACAAAATTGTGATGATGCTTTGGTCGAGGTATTCCATAGAGCACTTGATGATAATAGCAAAGCTTGCACCAACATGATCAAAGGAGGTGTTTTTCTTGATCATCCATTTGAGCTAGTGGCCGAAAGAATAGAGCAAGTGGTGAAGACCAACAGAGCATGGGGATAGAGTGAGCGTGGTAATACAAAGAGTTCTTGTACGGTCACCACAATAGTGAGAAGGCTAAAGTGAATGAAGAGATTATGGAGCAACTTGCTCAACTCCATACGAGCATGGATTTGGTTTTGAATCAAATCAAAGATAGTGTGAAGGCAATAGCTCACCAACCCCCAATTACTCCTATGTATGGTGAGAAATTCTTTGATGAGGATGCCTATTATACGAGCAACCAAGCGGCGAGTTTCCGGAACAACCCCCAAGGGTCCAATTCAGACTATTGGAGGCAAGGTTCTGGGAATCAAGGTCGGAACTTTAACTATGATGGGATGTACATAGATAATAGGGGTGGATACTATGAGAGAGAAAGAGTGCCAGACGCAGAATGAAGAAGGAAGGGCTACAGAAACGGTCCTTATGTGCCACCATACAATCGTGATGCAAGATTAAGAAATTATAAGAATGAAGATATGTTTGAAAAGTTGTTGAAGTGAGCAGACCATCAAGATGAGACTCTAAAGGGAATGAAAACAGATATCTCAAGTATTAGTCAAAATATAGAGTCTCATTCAGTGGCAATCAAGCAACTTGAGCAACAATTTGGACAAGTTTATTTACAATTGAACCAACTCCAAAAGTGTACCCTGTCGAGAAATACGATTCAAAATCCTAAAAATGAAGCGCAATGCATGGCGGTGATGACTCGGAGTGGTAAGAGCACAATAGACCCCCCTATGTCGGTTCTGGTAGATGAAGTCGACGAGAAGGGTCTTGGTGGTGAAGTTGAAGTTGAGGGAGAAGATCTAAAAGATGTTGAGATGCAACAAGAAGAGATAAGGGAGCATGACAAAGTGAAATCCATTCCAAAACCTCCTCCTGCTTTCCCTCAAAGGCTCAACAAGAAGGAAGAGGAGGGAAAGTTCAAACACTTCCTCTCGATGTTGAAGCAACTCTCAATCAACATTCCTCTCCTAGAAGTATTAGAGAAAATGCCCGATGCTAAATATATGAAGGACTTAGTCACCAAGAAACACACTTTGAGCCAAGAGTTCTCACGAGAACTCCAACAATGTTGTGCAATTATGACTAAGTGCCTAGCTCAAAAGCGAGAGGACCCCGAGGAATTCAGCATTTCTTGCACTATTAGTGACATCGAATTTGCAAGAGCATTATGCGACTTAGGAGCAAGCATCAATTTAATGCCTCTTACCGTGTTCAAAAAGCTTGGCCTTCGTACTTCTACCCTGACACAAATGAGGTTGCTTATGGCACACTGAACCATTAAAAGCCGAAGGGAATCCTGTTGGATGTGCTTGTTAAAGTTGATAAGCTTATCTTTCCAGTAGATTTTGTGGTCCTCGACTGAGAAGTTGATTTTTAGGTGCCCATGATTTTGGGGAGACCTTTTCTAGCCACGAGGAGAGTAGTAGTGGATATGGATTTAGGTCAGCTGCGGTTCAGGGTTAATGATGCAAAAGTTGTATTCGATATTCGCCAATCCATAAAACACCCAGATGAATGTAAGATTGAAGTGTGGACCCTTAATGATAGTTGACAAAGGAAGATGACAAAGTCGAGCCATGACGTTAAACAAGGCGCTTATTAGGAGGTAACCTAAGCATTTTGCTAATTATTTATCTGTTTGAGACTTAGAGCAGTAGTAGTAGTTTGATTTAAAATTTTACAGACAATGATGCAATTGTAATAATTTTGAGGATTTCTGTGCTTTGAGACTTGGTTTGCAGGTGAAAAGGGGAAGAATTGAAGATCTGGAAAAATTGGACTTGGAGCAGATCCTACGAGCAGGCCCATGAGTCATAGTCTTCACTACGACCCATAGTCATGCCTCATAGAGGGAAAAAGTAAGTATATGAAGTTGGCACATGCACTACGAGCCAACCTTACGATTTATAGGATCCCTACGAGTCGTAAGAGGGGTTCGTAGCACCCAGGTATGATTTCTGAATTTTTACCAAGTGTTGAGTCTGGTACGAGATTGGAACCTACAAGTCATAGGATGACCTACGACTCATAGTCAGGGTCTTGTAGCCCAGATCTGCAGATTTCTAAAACTGAACCTGGTTAATTTGACCCCTAATCCCAATCCCAAACCCTATATAGGTGACGAAAAACCCAAACTCTACTTCTATTTTCTTTTTCGGTGAAAACCTCGACCACCCCACGTCATTTTCCAGTAAAGATACAGTGAGGTTACCAATTCCTGGGGTTTCATCTTGATTTTCAGTTATCTTCACTTTGGTTCACCTCTACAATCAAATTGGGAAGCTCTCCGATTACATTTCTCGATTTTTGTTGATGAACTTGTTCCCTACATGAGTATAGGTTTAGTTTGACCAGGCTTAAGTATGCCAAACATTGATTTTTGATCTAAACTTGTAATCTAGGGTTTGTATACTTTGAAAAAGATTGAGTTGTAAATTGAACTTTGTTGAGATTCTTGAATGGATGATTGTGAGCATGAAATTGGTAAATTTTTGGTTTGCATTGCATTATTGTTGTGGGAGTTGAAATTTAGGTAGTATGGGTGTGATTATCTGTGTTTGAACATATGGGTTGTGATTAAATCATTGTGAATGGTGATTGCACTCATTTGGAACGTGTATGGTTGTCAAGTGTTAGTTTGTATCGTATTTTACGTTTGGTGTGCTTGACGAATTGTAAACTTCACATCAGCTCTTAGGGATGATGGTCATTTTGAACTGCCAATGTTAGTTTGGAATTGAATATGTGTCATTTAATCTTGCTTTGCTCCTATTTTCTTGAATGAGTTGAAATTTGGTAGTGTATTTGTGCTTCGATTAGGAAATAAGTAGGCATTGCAGGTGGCTTCTTTGATCAGTTACGAGGCACTCCTACGACTCGTAAGTTTCTATACGAGTCGTAGTAGTCCCTCGTAGCAAGCATCAGTCACCTGTAATTCCTTCATATTTCTAATATGAAACCCACATACAACTTGTAGTACCTAGTACGACTAGTAGTGAGGGTCTCGTAAACTTGGCTAAGTTTTTAAAATGTTTTTGAAACTAGGTATGGATCAGGTCGTAACTGCATCTCGTATCTGTGATCAGAAAGCATTTTTAAAGGCACAACTGGTTCTATGAGGCCAGTATACAACTCTTAGGTCACCCTACGAGTCATAACTGCAGATGTGCAGGTACGAGTGCAGATGTATAGGTACGAGTGCAGTTACGACTCGTAGGTCAACTGCAGATGTGCAGGTACGAGTGCAGTTACGACTCATAGGTCAACTGCAGATGTCTAGGTACAAATGCAGTTACGACTCGTAGGGTGACCTACGAGTCGTAATTGCACTCGTACCTGCACATCTGCAGTTGCATTAGTGCATAGTTAACTTTTATTTGTTTTTGTTTCCTGTTCTTTTCTTTGTATTTCAGTGAATCAAACATCTGGGATTAACAGCTTGCTTTGTGGTTTGTTTGCAGACAAAATGCCTCCAAAAGACAAAACGAGCTATTCAAGCTCTTCAACGGAGGTTGCGGGATGAATCCTTTGATACCGAGCAATCCGACGGCTCTGTGGAAGTCCACAGAGTCAAGCTAGACCCGGATGTCAATAGACCTCAGACTCGGGCATTTGCAGCACAGACGCCCATGGAAGTGAGTATCCTCCCAATCTGAAGAGGAGGAATAACAGGGCAATGGGGACGGGTCAGATGGTAGCTTGCCACAGATGACCCCCTCACATTTGGCTCTGAGTCTGAGTCAGAAGCACCTCCTGAACCCAGTAGTAGGAGGTCCAGTCCCAACCACCAGCCGACCAAAGATGGTGCATCCCTAGAATGAAAGAAATATATGACCAGGGGTTGGAGCCAAAAGGGCAAGGCAAGATGGTTCGCCAATTTCATGAGGAGTCCCAGTTGAATGCATCCGGTCTAGATAGAGTACCCGGATTGGATGCTGAGTTGGATGAGCATGGGCTACGTTGGACCACCCAGTAGTTGGGCAAATATGCCCCTTACATAATCCGTGAGTTCTATGCGGCATATCTTGCTACACTCCGCCGGGGGTTGCCAAAGAACAAAAGGTCAATCGAGCAGCCTAGGCTACGGATGGTGACAGTCCAGGGGAGGAGAGTGGATATCCTGGAGGAGACTATCAGATAAGTGTAGTTTGGGCGCAATTATAGAGTGCCTCAGTCCACTACGGAGTATGATAGCCGTATTGATAAAATGAGGAGAGTGGTAACTGGGAAGGTTATCGAGGCCAGGACAGAGTTGCTACGGTGGATCGCTAGTCAAATTTGTGAGGAAGGTGTAGAACCGACGTGGGTTACAAACCAGACAGATTCCATAGTTAAAGTACACCTATCATTTCGGGGAAAGTTTTGGTGGTCCATTATCCGTTGGCGTATCAGGCCAACCTTCACGAATAATGTGATCACCCTTGAGAGAGCAGTCCTATTGGCCAGCATCCTAGCTTGTTGTGCTATAGATTGGGCCCGGATCATTTTGGAGCAGATTCATGAAGCTGTATCTCGGACGAGCACCTCACTGCCATTTCCAGTTTTGATCCATCACTATGCAGTGCAACAGGTGTTCCCATCGATCTTCACTAGGACCCTCATGTTGAGACTATACGCACTATAGATCCCAGCTTGATCAAGGCTGATAAGAATTTGGTAGTCTTACCATAAGCAGCTCCTCCAGTTATCCCAAAGCCATTTCGGGTCGAGCCACAGGTTCCAAGTTCACCTCCAGCTCCTATGGGTACTACTCAGGCTACTACAGAGCCCACACCGGTAGCCGAGATCGAGTCTACACCATCCACCAGCATCCCAGCACCAGCAGCAGCTACATTTCCGGTTGACCCTGTTTTCTCTGTTGTTGCTTTTCAAGCTTTATTTTGTAGGGTGGCTGTAGCAGAGGGCAGGCTGCGAGAGTTATTAGCATGGGTCTAGCCGTTGATTGTTCAGACTGTTCGGGACGCCGAGGAAAGGATGCGGGCATTTGCCCGAGATTTAGTTGACGACAGAGTCTGAGCGGTTGATACATGGGTTGATGCATTTGAGGCTAGAGTCCAAAAGAGGCTTGATGGAGCTAGGCTGGCCGATGCGAGTGCGGTTACTAAGGAGTTGGCGAAATTCAAGGCCGACTTATTACAGATGTTGGCAGCTCCTATAATCCAGCGCCAGAGATAGCACCGGTTGATGATGAGGCATTTGATTGGGTCATCGACCATCCGGAGACTCATGGGAAGAGGCCTCTAGAGCACGATGACCTAGAGCCGACCCCGAAGAAGCAGAGGCAAGAGGAGGAGCCTATACCTGAGGAGGTGATGCAGGAGCCGCTTTTATTAGCGGCTATTCAGAGAGACCGAGCACAGCACACCCCACCTAGAGAGGGTACTTTTGGCACTGCAGCAGAGGAGAAGAGTCAGCCCCAGGACCCTACAGATCAGCCAGAGACCAGTGCTTGATACACCAAGATGTTTGACTTCTTTTGACCCCAATCCTTATCTTGACATTTTTGATACTTTGTTCTCTTTTTAGACAATTTTGTTCTTATGTTGGTTTTTGGTTGTGTTTTAAATATGTTTATGTGGATGTTATTTTTACTTATACTTTGGATGTTTATTTTTGGGCTTTTAATGAATGTATGTATATATTTCTATGTTATGGTGCTTTATTATTGCTTTTGTCTTTACTTTGAGGACAAAGTATCATCTTTTGGTGGGGTGGTGGAAGTTATGGATCAAGGTGAAGTCTGAGTAACCTCAAGTCCATAACTTCCCATATTTTTGATCTCAAGGTTTTCTTGCCGTGCTTCTTTTTCCTTATGGATATTTATTTTCCTGTTGAACCGACATGTTTAGGTAGTGTAGATAATAGGTAAATTCATAGTAGTGTTATTTATTGGCATATACATAAACTTTAGAGTTGTTTTCAATTTTGATAAAAAATTGGGTACCCTCCTCAAAATTTTTGAGGTTGTGAGTATTGATGCATTCATACTTTTTTGAGTATCTGGCAATGTTTGTTCTGATATTGCGAAGGTAATCTGAGACTGAAAGCATGACCTATGAGTCTATACTTGATTGTGAATGCAATTGCCATGTTTATTGTGAGCTTATTTTGCTGCATTCATGCATCTTGTATGGACTCAGAACTTGCCTTGTTACTCTAAAGTTGGTTTGGTGATGTGGTGGATATGGAAAGGATCTTAGGCCTTTGTTCCTTGATTTAAACCACTTTTGGCCCAAAATAACCCACCAGTTGAGTGAGAGAATCCCCTTTTCCAAAATTTTTAGCTTATCATGTACTCATTCTTTCTTGATACCTTGTTGGCTTGACCTTGTCTGGTGAAATACCTTGATATTGGCCCTGGTTTATCCTTGAATATGTGAACCTTAATTGAGGGGCCAAAGGCCTAAGTTGAGGGTGACTGCAGTTGGTGGCCCTGGTTTGAGGCATAGATATTATGTACTTCACATAAGGCTAAAAGCCTAAGTTGAGGGTGGCCCTTATTGTGGTAAAGTAAAAGTGATAAGGTGGATAGTTGGAAAATCAAGAAAAAAATGAAAAAGCATGAACCGAGTGAAGGAAAAGAAGAAAAAGTGCCTTTAATTAAGAAAAAGTAGCAAAAAAGAGTTTGAAATCAAGGCACAGCTAAAAAAGAGAAAGAAATCACTCGAGAAAATTTCAAAGCAAGAGACAAGGGTGAATTAATGAAAAAAGGGTTGGATTATGAAAGCAAAAAGTGTTGGTCAACATGATTCAAAGATGGATTTCGGTCACTACTTGCCCAAAATGCCGCACCAAAACACCTTGAGCCTATGTTACAAGCCTATAAGTCCTAAAGTGATCCAACTCCACTCTATCACCAAGCTAGAAAATGAGTATAGAGGCAAGCCCATGGTGTTAGTAAGTATGCATTGAATTTCAATTGTGAGAGTGAGAATGATTCCTTAGTCCCTAAATTCTGAATGCTTTTGAGTGAGTATAAGGGACTTCTTTGCAGTGAGGGCATTTGCACTACTTGAGTAGCATATGACTATACCAGTGATTGTGGACGGTTGACACTCTTTAGTTTGTCATAGTTGGATTGTCAAGTCTCTCATGATGTTCCTGTTTGTTCAATAACTTTGCAACGTTGTTTTGAAAGTAGTAGTTGGGCACCTAAACCAAATTAGCTGTTGTATATGCCATTGATATAGCTGCTATACATTTCTCTTTGTCTATGTAGATTGAGTCGTCTTTTAAGGACAAACAACAATTCTAAGTTGAGAGTGTTGATGTGTTGTCAAATTACAACACATTTAATGCCTAAAACAAGGGATTTTGTGAGTTCTTAAAGCGACTTTTTAGTGTTTTGATGTGTTCTTCTGTTAATCTTGTAGAAAAGTTAGGCTGGTATGATTTTG
>JAPFFP010046269.1:0-11094 GCA_026153255.1 Solanum medicagineum
AGTGTCGTGTCGCTATGTTGATTGGTGACATGGACTTGTATAGCCTCATGACTTATGTTGAACAATTGGAGGGGTAAAAGTTAAGAAAGAGGAGAGGTAATGACGCCAAGAGGGCCTGTTTTGATGGTAAGTTCCAAAATCCCAAGGGTGACCGATTTCATTAAGGCCAAGAGTCTTCTCATGCTCCTAATAGAAGGTTTGCCAATGACTACCCAAAGACCCAAGGTGATGGTGGTGTGGTGCATAATGCTATGTGTCCAAAATGTGGTAGAGGCCATGGTGGCCCATGCTTTAGGGACACTAATGCTTGTTATATTGTGGAGAAATGGATCACAAGAAGGTTGATTGTCCTCGTAATCTAAACAAAGGTAAAGATGTTCGTCACAAGGCCGGGGTGTAAATGCGGTTCCTTTAGAGAGAGGAGGCTAACAAGGTGGTGCCCCAAGGCACAATTAGTTCTATGCTCTTCAAGGAAGGCAAGGGGTAGATGAGGTGCCCGATGTCGTCCCCGGTATGTTAAAAGTCTTTG
Source organism: Solanum medicagineum (assembly GCA_026153255.1). NCBI lineage: Eukaryota > Viridiplantae > Streptophyta > Magnoliopsida > Solanales > Solanaceae > Solanum > Solanum medicagineum. The sequence continues at coordinate 530 of JAPFFP010046269.1, forward strand.
ATTTTGATGTGTTTGCATTGATAGACCTGGGTGCCACTCTTTCTTTTGTTACTCCTTTTGTTGCCAAAAAGTTTCATGTTAAGCCCAAATTGTTGTGTGAGTCTTATGAGGTGTCTATTCCCATTGGTGCATCTATTATTGCTAGAAAGGTCTATAGAAATAGTCCCATTTGCAGTTTGCATAAAATATTGCCTTGTGATCTTGTTGAGCCGGATATGGTGGATTTTGATATCATTCTTAGGATGGATTGGTTGCATGCATATTATGCCTCTATTGATTGTAGAACCCGTACGGTCAAATTTCAATTCCCAAATGAACCTATCCTTGAGTGAGAAAGTCATGATGTGATGGTCAAGGGTAGGTTTATCTCTTGCATTAAAGTCCAAAAGTTGATTTATAAGGGGTGTCTCTATCATCTTGTGAGGGTTAGGGATGTTGAGTCCAAAGTCCTTCCTATAGAGTCGGTTCCGCTGGTAAATGAGTTTCTTGATGTCTTTCCTAGTGACCTTCCCGGTGTTCCTCCTAAAAGGGAAATAGACTTTGGTATAGACCACCTCCCCAATACTCAACCCATTTCTATTCCCCCTTTCCGTATAGCCCCGGCGGAGTTAAAGGAATTGAAAGAGCAATTGAGGGATTTGCTGGAGAAGGGTTTTATTAGGCCTAGCCAATCACCTTGTAGTGCACCGGTGTTGTTTGTGAAGAATGATGATGGTTCTCTTAGGATATGCATTGACTACAGACAACTTAATAGGGTCACCATAAACAATAAGTATCCTCTACCAAGGATTGATGATCTATTTGACCAACTTCAAGGGGCTAGTTACTTCACTAAGATTGATCTTCAGTCTGGGTATCATCAAGTGAAAGTGAGGGAGTGTAACATTCCTGAGACGACCTTCCGAACTATATATGAGCATTATGAATTTGTGGTTATGTCTTTAGTGCTGAGGCGCCTATAATCCAGCAAAGGGTATAGCCTTTCGTGTTGTACTTCTTATTATGTGTTGTGGGGATTTCCTACAGCCCAGCACTCGGTGCTGAGGGGATTACCCATAGTCCAGTGCAGGGCATGATTTGCGAGCTGAGTCCAGATCAGGGCACCTACTAAGTCACATTAGTGGTTTGGGTTTTGGGTTTTGAGTTCCTTTTCTGCCATCAGGGTTGGGTTACTGGTTTAGATACAGTTGATGGTTGAGACCTTTGTCATCCATTACTCATCCGTGTCTTTTAAACGACCCCAAAAAGTGCCTAAAAATGTGCCTCAAAAGTGCTAGAATTGTAATTTCTATCTTAAAATCCGTGCGTGATATCAAAAATCTAACTTCGTATTCTTGTTCAGGATGTCAAATTGAGTGGAAAATGGGTCTAACCCCGATTTAAGAGCAACCATATCAAAATTTGAAAATTACAAAAATCGATTTCCAGTGAGGTTTTCGCACCCTTGGCGCGCACCTCAGTTCATTTTGTGGCCAGTTTTCTATCTCCATCCAAGACTTTTGAGTCTTGCGCCGAAGTGTTCCTATGCGCGAAAATGGCTATACTTAGCCTTATTTTACCCTCATATCATTCAAGACATTCTCAAATACTCACTCGAACACTTAGTCAATATTTCATCTCCTAAATTCAAGTCTCAAACTCATCCGGATTTCATGGTTATCACTCAAGTTTCAAGTCTCCTTCTCCAATCTTCATCAAGTTTCTCCAAAGTTAGATATGTGGGTTTCTTTCATGGGTTCCTTTCACCCATGATGCCTAAGCTTCCTTTTACCTAAAATTGCATGAGTTAAAGTTGGTTTACTAATGGGTCTTATCTATTATGAATTTCACTGCATACCATGTTGGGGTTTCATGAAATTATGACTATTTTAGCATGTTTGAAGCTATGAATCTAAGATCTAATGTGAGATTGATGAAGGGTTTTGATGTTTATTGTTTGAGGGTGTTACCAAGTGCCTATTGATGATTTAACATTGAACTTTCTAGCATGATTACACTCTTGAAATGCATGGTTTTGCACTAGCACTACACACTCGCCAAGTGTTTAATAAAATATCTGGTTATGATTTCTTGAGGAATTGAAGGCCTAATGCATGCCTTATGAGGTGAATGACTTTATGATAATGAACAGAATGTATGTATATGATGATGAAAGAAATGTATGTATATGATATTATCTATAGTGTTGGGGATGATCAAGCCTCACTGGGGAGGTTATAGGCCCGAGTAACCTTGTTGAGGGGTTTGTATCTCGATCGCGTCGCTCGCGGGGTGGCAGTCCCGTGCAACCATGTCGAGGGGTTTGTACATTGATAACCATGTTGGGGGGGGGTTGTACCTCATCAACCACATGATGGGGTTTGTACCTCATATACCTCTCTAAGGAGGTGGTAGGCCTTGGATTGCACTAATGATGTTCACTCCTTACACTCGTATTATGTTCTATCTAAGCATAGTTTTACTTCAAGGATCATTCATACATGCCATATTGCTATATGCTTATTTATTGTATACGTTATGCATTTTGATTATGGTGCTTATCATTTGTTGCATTACATCCTACATACTTACTACATTCAAACGTACTGACGCATACTCTATGCCTACATGATGTTACCACGTAGGAACCAGAGCCTTGCTTGAGCATCCCCATCCACGCGGCTAGTACGATTCCACTCAAGCTTGTTGGTGAGTCCTCTATTCTGGGGATATTGCTTATTTTCTCATGTTATGTTCTAAAACTACTTTTCCTTCATGTAAATTTTGATTATGAGGGTGAGCCCGGTTGCTTGTCTTGGCCCCTGCTCTTATCTATGTAGTAGAGGTGTTATTGAACATGTCATGTATAATCTTATGAGTTTTGACTCTCTATTGACTTTTGATGTTTATAAGATGGAAGTTGTCCCTTAGCCCCCTTGTCCCTATTTTACTCTATTATTGTTGTATTTTATTGCTTCCGCGGTCAAGGATGTGTAATGATATGTTAAGAGGCTTGCTTGGGATCCCTTCGGGTTCCCCTTGCACTTTTTCACGTCCAGGCCCTAGGCTTGGGTCGTGACAAACTTGGTATCAGAGCACTAGGTTGTTAGATCCTTGGAGTCCAAACATCACGTTGATTAGAGTCTTGTTCATGGTTGTGTTGTGCACCACAATTATGAGCTAGAGGCTATGAGGCATTTAGGAAATGTTTCCCTTCTTCTTACTCTATGTCATGCTACAGAAGTTGAGGTAAGGGTTCCCCCCCTAACGATTGTCCTTTGCTATGCTAGATCATGCCTAACACCAGAGAGAGAAGAGCTCGCACACCCGAGGGGCAACCGGCTAATGGAGAGCTTCAGGATGCTCTCACTTTGCTTGCACAAGTTGTGGCTAACCAAGCCAACAAGGGGCCCAAGCCTTTCATGCTCTTACACTGTCATCTCGGGTGAAAGATTTCATGAGGACGAATCCTCCGTAATTCCATGGGTCAAAGGTAAGTGAGGACCCTCAAGAGTTCATTGATGAGGTCTACAAGATTTTGTCTATCATGGGTGAGAGGTTGGAGGATAAGGCGGAGTTGGCGTCCTACCAACTCAAAGCGATAGCGAAAATATGGTACAATCAAAGGAAGGAGGAGAAGGGAGTCAACAATGTAGTTGTATGGGAAGAGTTCAAGGCGGCCTTTCTTAACCAGCTCTTCCCTCTTGAGCTTAGGGAAGCTAAGTTGGTGGAATTTATGAATTTGAGATAAGGGTCTATGAGTGTGAGGGAGTATGCCCTCAAGTTCAACCAACTTTCAAAGTATGCTCCACACTTGGTAGCCGACTCAAGATCTAGGATGACCAAATTTGTGATGGGTTTTCCGACTTTGTGAGTGAGGAGCGTTGGTTCACCATGTTGATTAGTGACATGGACTTGTCACGTTTGATGACCTATGCCAAGCAAATGGAGGAGGAAAAGTTTAGGAAGAGAAGGGGTCATGAGGCCAAGATAGCTCGTTTTGAGTGAAAGTTTCAAAGCCGAAGGGGTGGCCGGTTCCATCAAGCCCAAGGGTATTCTCATGCATTTCAAAAGAGGGTTGCCAATGATTTTCCAAGGGCTCAAGGTGTTGGAGGTGTGGTTCCTAATGGTGGGTGTCGGAAATGTGGTATGGGTCATAGTGACCCGTGCTTAAGGAATACTAATGCTTGTTATGGTTGTGGGGAAGTTGGGCATAAGGTGATAGATTGCCCCTGAAATTGCAACAAGGATAAGAAGGTTCGTCCACAAGGTGCTAATAAGGTTCCTTTGGGAAGAGGTGGCTGACAAGATGGTGCCCCAAGGCACAACCGATTTTATGCTTTGCATGGAAGGTAAGGGGTTGATGAGGTGCCAGGCGTTATTACCGATATGTTGAAAATCTTTGATTTTGTTGTGTATGCATTGATTCATCCGGGTGCCATTCTTTCTTTTGTTACCCTCTTTGTTGCCAAAAAGTTCAATGTTGAACCGAATTTGTTGTGTGAGTCATATGAGGTGTCTACTCCTATTGGTGCATCTATTATTGCTAGGAAGGTTTATAGGGATTGTCCCATTTGCATTTTGCATAAAGTATTGCCTTTTGATCTTGTTGAGTTGGACATGGTTGATTTTGATGTCATTCTTTGGATGAATTGGTTGCATGCATACATGGTTCTATTGATTGTAGAACCCATAGGGTCAAATTCCAATTCCCAAATGAACCCGTCCTTGAGTGGGAGAGTCAAGATGTGGTGGTCAAAGGTAGGTTCATCTCTTGTATTAAAGCCCGTAAGTTGATCTCTAAGGGGTGTCTTTATCATCTTGAGAGGGTTAGGGATGTGGAGTCCAAAGTCCTTCGCATAGAGTCGGTTCCGGTTGTAAATGAGTTTCTTGATGTCTTCCATATGACCTTTCCGGTGTTCCTCCCCAAAGGGAAATAGATATTGGTATAGACCTCCTCCCCGATACTCAACCCATTTCTATTCCCCCTTACCGCATGGTCCTGGCGGAGTTAAAGGAGTTGAAGGAACAATTGAGGGACTTGTTGGAGAAGGGTTTTATTAGGCCTAGCCAATCACCTTGGGGTGATCTGGTGTTGTTTGTAAAGAAGAAGGATGGGTCTCTTAGAATGTGTATTGACTACCGACAACTTAATAGAGTCACCATCAAGAATAGACATCCTCTTCCAAGGATTGATGACTTGTTTGGCCAATTGCAAGGGGCTAGTCATTTCTCTAAAATTGATCTTCGATCCAGGTACCATCAAGTGAAGGTGAGGGAGTATGATATTCCTAAGACGACCTTTTGGAATAGATATGGGCATTATGAGTTTGTTGTGATGTCATTTGGGTTGACTAATGCACCGGCCATCTTCATGGATCTAATGAATAGGGTCTTCAAACCCTATCTTGATTCATTTTTTGTGGTATTTATTGATGACATTTTGATCTATTCACATAATGAGGAGGAGCATATGGGTCAGTTGAGGGTAGTGTTGCAAAGATTAAGGGAAGAGAAATTGTATACTAAATATGAAAAATGTTAATTTTGGTTAAAGGAAGTTGCCTTTCTAGGTCATGTGGTGTCGGGGGATGGTATTAAGGTGAATCCTAAGAAGATGGATGTGATTAGAAATTGGCCTAGACCATTGACCTCGTCGGATTTTAGGAACTTCTAGGTCTTAGCGGGTTACTATCGGAATTTGTGAATGAGTTTTCTTCTATTGCCTCTCCTATGACAAAATTGACTCAAAAGAAGGCTAAGTTTGTATGGACAGATGAGTGTAAGAGGAGCTTCTAAACATTGAAAGATAAACTTATGTCCGCTCCTATATTGTCACTACTGGAAGGGCTAGGGGGATTTGTTGTGTATTGTGATACTTCTAGAGTTGGTTTGGGTTGTGTTCTAATGCAAAATGGTAAGGTCATAGCCTATGCTTCTAGGCAACTCGAAGTGCATGAAAAGAACTATCCTACCCATGATCTTGAGCTAGCCGCTGTGGTCTTTGCATTAAAGATATGGCGTCATTATTTGCATGGGATGCATGTTGATGTGTTCATTGATCATAAGAGCCTCCAATATGTTTTCACTCAAAATGATCTTAACTTGATGCAAAGAAGGTGGTTAGAACTCCTTAAGGGTTATGATATGAGTGTGCATTATCATCCCAGTAAGGCTAATGTGGTGGCAGATGCTTTGAGTAGTGTGTCCATGGGTAGCCTATCTTATATTGATAGTGGTGATGAAAAGATTGCTAGAGAGGTCCATCGGTTGGCTAGGTTGGGAGTTAGGTTGGAAGAGGAGGATAATGGGGGTGTTGTTGTTGTTGATGGTTTAAATCTTCATTGGTTGAGGAGGTGAAAGCTACGTAAGATCTTGACCCGCTTTGTTGGAATTGAAAGCAATGGTAAAAGATGGTAAGGTGGAGGTTTTCTCCTAAGGAGGAGATGGTGCGCTTAGGTACCAAGTTAGATTTTGTGTGTCTTGTGTTGATAGCTTGAAGGAAAAGATTCTTGATGAGGCTCATGGTTCTTCGTATTCAATTCCCCCTGGATCTACTAAAATGTATAGAGATTCGAGAGAGGTGTATTGGTGCAAAGGCATGAAGAAAGACATTGCAATATTTGTTTGCGTTGCCATAGTTGCCAACAAGTCAAAGCCGAACATCAAAGGCCAGGTGGCCTAGTACAAGACATATAGCTTCTTACTTGGAAGTGGGAAGAGATTAATATGGATTTTGTGGTTAGGTTGCCCAATGCCAGAAAGAGTTTTGATTCCATATGGGTTATGGTTGATAGGATGACAAAATCGGCTCACTTTCTACTGGTAAGTCTACATATAGGGCTGAAGATTATGCTAGGTTGTACATTCGTGACTTGGTGAGGTTACATGGGGTTCCTTTGTCTCGGACCGTGGTGCACAATTCACTTCTCACTTTTGGAGGTCTTTCCAAAGAGGTTTTGGAACCAAAGTAAAGCTTAGTACGACCTTTTACCCTCAAACGGATGGCCAAGCCGAAAGAACTATCCAAACACTTGAGGAGGACATGCTTAGGGCTTGTGTATTGGAACTTAAGGGTAGTTGAGATGATCATCTTCCATTGATTGAATTTTCATATAACAATAGCTATCATTCTAGTATTGGTATGGCTCCTTTTGAGGCTCTCTATGGTAGAAATTGTAGATCACCGGCTGGGTGGTTTGAGGTTGGTAAGGCGGTTTTATTATGTCCAGATCTGGTTATGTATGCTATGGAGAAGGTAAGGATGATTAGATAAAGGTTTAAAATATCCCAAAGTCACCAAAAGTCTTATACCGATGTGAGGAGAAGGGGTCGTGAATTCAAGGTTGGTGATTGGGTTTATTTGAAGGTGTCACCCAATAAGGGTGTAGTCCATTTTGGTAAGAAGGGCAAGTTGAGCCCTAGATATGTGAGTCCTTATAGGGTGATGAGAAGGATTGGTAAGGTGGCCTATGAGTTAGATTTTCCTATAGAAATGGAATTGGTTCATCCGGTCTTTCATGTGTCTATGTTGAGAAAGTGTATGGGTGACCCCAATTCTATTGTGCCTCTTGATGTTGTGGGGGTAGTTGAACACAACTTGACATATGAAGAGGTTCCAGTAAAGATTTTGGATAGGCAAGTGAAGGGGTTGAGGAGCAAGGAAGTTGCTTCCGTTAAGGTCCTTTGGAAGAACCAACAAGTCGAAGGTGCTACTTGTGAGTCCGAAGCGGATATGCAAAAACGATACCCTTATCTCTTCCACTCCACTCAAGCCTAAGGTATTGATCTAAGTCCTTTGTATGATCTCAAGTCTTAAGTTCAACCCTCATGTCATTGCATACATTCATGTTTAGATTGACAAGTTCATGATGATTTTACACTTATGATGAGATTATTGAAATGATGTTTAATTGCATTGTTGCATCCTTATGTGGACTGAAAGTTTCATGTTTACGTCTCTCATATACATTTCTTTACATTCGGGGAAAAATGTTCCAAAGGGGGAGATATTGAAACGACCCCAAAAAGTGCCCGCAAATGTGCCTTGGATGTGCTCAGAATCGTAATTTTCATATATCTCAAAGTCCGTGCGTGATATCGAAAATCCAACTTCATATTCTTGTTCAAGAGGTCAAATTGAGTGGTAAATGGGTCTAACCCCAATTTAAGAGTAACCGTATGAAAATTTAAAAATTGCAAATGTTGATTTCCAATGATGTTTTCACGCCCCTGGCGCGACACGCCAAGGGCGCGCCTCAGTTCATTTTGTGGCCAGTTCTCTATCTCGGTCCAAGACTTTTGGGTCTTGGACCTAAGTGTTCTCATGTGTGAAAATGCCCATACTTAGCCTTATTTCACCCTCATATTTTTTCAAGACATTCCCAAATACTCACTCAAACACTTAGCTAATATTTCATCTCCTAAATTCAAGTCTCCAACTCATTCGGATTTCAAGGTTCTCACTCAAGCTTCAAGTCTCCATCTCCGATATTCATCAAGTTATTCTCCAAAGCTAAAGGATGTGTGTTTCTTTCATGGGTTCCTTTCACCCATGATGCCCAAGCTTCTTTTTACCTAAAATTGCATGATTTAAAGTTGGTTTACTCATAGGTCTTATCTATTATGAATGTCACTACATACCATGTTGGGGTTTCATGAAATTGTGACTGTTTTAGCATGTTTGAAGCTATGAATCTAAGATCTAATGTGAGATTTGATTAAGGGTTTTCATGTATATTGCTTGAGGGTATTACCAAGTGCCTATTGATGGTTTTATATTAAATTTTCTAGCATGATTACACTCTTGAAATGCATGGTTTTACACTAGCACTACACACCCGCCAAGGTTTGATAAAATGTCCGATTATGATTTCTTGAGGAATGAAGGTCCAATACATCTCTTATAAGGTGAATGACTTTATGATAAAGAAAGCAATGTATGCATATGATGATGAAAGGAATGTATGTATATGATATTATCTCTATAGTGTTGGGGATGATCAAGTCTCACTCGGGAGGTTGTAGGCCTAGGTAACCTTGTTGAGAGTTTTATACCTCGATCACCTCATTCGGAGCATGGCAGGCCCATGCAACCATATCGAGGTGTTTGTACCTTGATAAGATGTCGGGGGTTTGTACCTCATCAACCATGTTGGGGGTTTGTACCTCATCAATCATGTTGGGGGGTTTGTACCTCATCAACCATATTAGGGGGTTTGTACCTCATCAACCACGTGAAGGGGTTTGTACCTCATGCGCCTCTCCAAGGAGATGGTAGGCCTTGGATTGCACTAACGATGGTAACTCCTTACCCTCGTATTATGTTCTATCTAAGCATGGTCACTTCAAGCATCATTCATACATGTCATATTGGTATATGCTTATTCTGTATGTTATGTATTTTGATTATGGTTCTTATCACTTGTTGCGTTGCATCTTACATACTTAGTGCATTTAAACGTACTAACGTATACTCTATGCCTACATGATGTCACCATGTACGAATCAGACCCCGCTTGAGCATCCCTTCCACGTGGCTAGTATGTTTCCACTCAAGCTTGTTGGTGAGTCCTCCATTTAGCGGACTTTGCTTATTATCTCATGTTATATTCTAAGTCTACTTTTCCTTCATGTAAATTTTGACGATAAGGTTGAGCCCGGTTGCTTTTCTTGGCCCCCACTCTTATCTATGTAGTAGAGGTGTTGTTGGACATGTCATGTGTAAGGTTATGAGGTTTGACTCTCTATTGACTCTTGATATTTATGAGATGGAAGTTGTCCCTTAGCCCCGTTATCCCTACTTTACTCTGTTGTTGTTGTATGTTATTGCTTCCGCAACTAAGGATGTGCAATGATATGTTAAGACGCTTGCTCGGGGTCACTTTGGGTTCCCCTTGCGTCGTGTCACGTCTAGGCCCTAGGCTTGGGTCATGACAATATCCTACACCTATACACCTCATAATTGTGCATAGGTGTACCTTCTGGGCTTATAGGGGCTCAGTCGGCGTACATGCATAGATAGTAGGGTCATACACCCACGTACATCACTATACCTCGATCACATGACAGTCGTGATATGGTTTTATCTGGATTTCGTCGATTGGTTCTATTGTACACTATTTGGCCCTACTCAGTTGGTCCCTTCTATTTCTGCATGATTGGTTCTTCTAGTTATGCTCAGTTAGGTTCTCCAGATGCCATTGACATAGTTGACATTTGATCATCAGGTTTCGTCAGTCGATATCATTGCACATCACTTAGGTTGTTTAGTTAGGATTCCGTGATTCTCTAAACATGCTTATCTTTTGGCTTGGATTTAGATACTTAGCACTGTAGTATTTTACTACATATGTTCTTACCATATTTACTGTATTTCACTCAGTCGGCCGATGATGTCTACTGGGTTCCTTCAACCGCTACACACCTCTACTTTTCTGTATCTATTCGTGGTACAAGTCCAGGTACGAGTCGTGGCCATTAATTGGTAGCTTGTTGTAATACCCCAATTTTTTTTTAAGCTAAGACTGAGCCATTCTTCGTAGGATATAGCATTTTAGTTAATGATTCTTAATTGAGTGTAAGTG